>CM076968.1:32633224-32730724 GCA_039105355.1 Benthosema pterotum
CCACTACAGTCTACTACACCAACGCTGAGATGTACCTGGAAACCCTACAAGAGAAGGTGTGTGCATGTGTGTGTGCGTGCATACCGGCATTTTCTTACAAAACACAATCCTTCTCTGTCTGTAACTCTCTTGCATTCATGCTCTTTCTGGTGACTGGTTGCTGCTTGCGTGTTGCAGAGTGGCATGGACCTTGGGAAGCTGTTGGAGAAGAAGAAGAAGGATGCCGCCAAGCTGAAACGTCAGCAGGAGAAAGAGAACAAAGCCAAAGAGGAGGCTGAGAAACATGTAGGATCTCCTTCACTGCCAGTCGACTTGTTCCACAATCTCAGAATGCTACTGTGCAGTGGTTGGAACTATACCTACCACAGAAATATATCGTAAAATATCTTACTGCAGTATCTATCTACATTTTATTTTAGAATATCCATTTGTGATAAGCTATGTAGGCTTTGATTGTTTCACTTATATTAAAACATAACATCTGCTTTGGCCTGTGATTTTCAAAGCTTCCGTGCTCCAAACTGTATGATAGAAGCATATGAAAATTGTGGCATGCAACAGTCTGGCTGAGAAATGCCTAAATGTGTCAATTATGTGTCAATTTAGCATAATGACACAGTGGCCACTTTGCTCTTCCAGGGTTCCAGAAACGATGAACTGAACGAAGACAAATTATCCTCCAAGGAGTCATGGAACCAGCGGAAGCGGGTGAATGGTGGGATGTAGATATGTGTTCTGACATACATATACAGCATCGGTGTGGTCTTTACTATACATGGATGTATTGTTTCCATCGGGCAGAATCCTCTTAACTTCATTTCAGTCAGGACAACTCAAGAAGGGTTTAATATTCATTTATTGAATATAAAATAAGCAACATATTTATCATGGTTTGGCGGATGAATTGGATCTGCTTTTTGGGTACTCAGATCAAGCGCAACAGTCCTGACCTTAAGGACTCCGAATCCCCCGTACCCAAAGGGCAGATCCAAATCTACAGGTGGTAGCTGGGGTGGAGGAGGGTTAGCAGCAAAATGATTAAGCATAAGCAGAACAGCAGTATCAGAGTGAGCAGCAGCAGCAGCAGCAAGCAAGCAGGAAGAGCAATACAAACTTACAGTTTAAATAGCCTGTGAGAGCCTGTGATTGGATGAAGTCAATCATGTGAATGTGATGCTGAGGCGGCCCTTTAAAGGGCCGGCAGCGACTGCACTGAGGTTTCCTGAATGAACTTGCTATGCGCTTGTCTATGACCAGCGCTCATATTCTAACTTTTTGTATATGCCTTACTTGATCACACTACAATGCACGTCACACAATTGACGCAAAAGAATCAAAAGTAGCAGATCTACAATCCAAAATGCAACGCAAATCGAGCATGGCAATCTTTTACTTTTGATACTTGACGATGTGACAAATAAACAACTCGTTCCGCTCCCTCAGGCATGAAGGAGGAGCAGAGCCAGATGAGTGACATCGACCTGACAGAGATCCCTGCAAACGGCCATGTGAACCTGGCCTTCCATGACGACGGGAACGCGTCCGAGTCGGACAGCCACGGAGGAGACGTGGAGAAGGACGGGGCTGTCAGACACAGCATCATCCTGGACCTCTCCACCACCAGCTTTGTGGACACAGTCACCGTGAAGACCCTAAAGAATGTACGTGTTGTTGTCACACTCAGGCTTAATCTTTGCAGCAAATTCACATTTTGTTGTAGTCATGGATCCCTTTTCCACTGGTTGGGAACTGCTTCAGTTCAGAAACAGTTTTTAGTCCAGAGCCTCCAAAAATTGCTCCCAAAAATTGGACAGCTTCCAAAAATTGGACATTAACAGCTATTTGAAATAAATATAAAGTTGATTTAGTCATCTAAAATGTATTTCGGTGGGCCTTAATGTGGTCATAATGGCTATTTTATACTGTACTTAATTGCATGACAAATTTAGCCAATGTTTCAGATATCTTTGGAGCATGACATCCATGCGCAAGCATAAAATTACTGGGCAATAGTACTGGATGTCTTCTCCACTAGTTCCTAATATTTAGACTAGTTTTGTTGATACAATTGTCAATATATATTTTGCCAACACTCCATGACGTGTGTGACAGTGACAGGGATTAATTAGAGATGTGTATTTAGGAATGTATTTTGAGTACAGAATACAACTTTAATGTCACAATACAGATTTACAGGTGTAATACAAGTATGCTTAGGCAACTTCGATTCCCAATCCTGATGATCTTCACTAGTTCACTGTGTGTCTTCCGCCGTCATCTCTCTCCCGTTTGTCAACATACTAACATAGGCTACTATACCTAACATACTATCAAAAAGATTTGAATAAGATTAGTCATGGGACTTTAGGGTTATACACCCTTGGATTCCGAAGCCCACTATTCAGATGCAGTTACTGCATTATTAACCCTGTCCCTAAACCTAAGTTCATGCGGACGCCATGTGCCTCTCTGTCTCCGGACCACTGCACACGACAACAGTGACCTCCCAGAGAATGTACAAATGAAATATATATAGAGATTAAAAGGGAGTTTGTGTCACAGACAATAAATGGCAGGCTTGCGTGGCGTGCCATGGCATCTTGATGGTAATAATATTGCGATTGTCAGAGCGTAATCATAAAGCCAAAAGTAATGAAATTGCAATTATGGTTGCTTGGGTTTTGGGCGCCTTCAGCAGTAGTGGCAGACTCAGTTACTGTCACTTCAGACCGGTTTAGACCGGCTTCTGAACAACAATGAGCCAGTGCATCCAAGGACTGGAGAGGAGACCACTTCGTGCATTCTTATAAATCACAGATTTGTATAAATGGATTATTTTTCAGCCTGCTTATTTTTATGTTCTTTATGTAACATTTGATTTTTGCTGCTATTAATAGGTTGACCTTGTGATGCAGGACGAACAATGGCTGTCTGTTCACAGAGCAAATGTAATTTAGCTGGGAGGGTTAGAGGGCATACTGTACAAAATGAGGGAGTGTGGAAGACAGGATGTCGTCACTGTCGGACCAGAAACCTCATAACTTTGACTGTTTATTCATAGATTAACACTCTACTGCCTACTCAACATATGTAGGTTATGATCAGCTACTTTTAAAAATTGTTGTATGCATTTGAATCCTGAAAAGTAACGATTTTGGTCAAATGAGTATTCCACCCGGCAGAGAAGACACATATTCGCACGCGCATGTGTAGCCGGTTTGGGTTCCACTCTTAATCTGCGTTGACCAAATCCCTGAGTCCAGGGTGACCAAATCCCTGAGTCCACTCAGGGATTTGGTAAACACAACGCAGATTGAGGGTCAGCTAAGCGTGGCACCCAAACCGGCTACACTGATGCCATGACCAGGATGCATCAAGATCAACGCCAGATTGGTCACAACACACACACACACACACACACACACACACACACACACACACACACACACACACACACACACACACACACACACACACACACACACACACACACACACACACACACAGACACCGGCACCCACACAAACAGAAACACTAAATATTTTTTCTTTCCATGGGATTGTCCACAGATATTCCGAGACTTTGGAGAAATTGATGTGGACATTTATTTAGCCGCGTGCCAAGGTGAGTGGCAGCAGTGCATTCTGCAGACATGGTAACTCCTCATCTCTCCCTCTGGTCAGACAGCAGACCATCCTTGATGTTTTCATGTTTGAAAATATCGTTTAACAATGCACATTTTTAAAAATGTTTTTCGCAATACTTCAGCTGTTGTCACATTGACATACTCTCCCTTTGTACGGGAGAGTATGTCAATAAGTAGCAATTTTTCAATTTGGGCGTTTAGCAGACACTCTTAATCTTTGGATTAAGAGTGTCTGCTAAATGCCCAAATTACATTAAGTGATGATAATGCAGTCACGCTTGTCTAGTCGTATCAACTGAAGCTTGAGGGGCAAATCCTGACCTTGCACTGAAAGTACACAAATCTCTGTTGCTATAATCATAGTAGGCTACTACAGTCAGCTCTGTCTCCAAACCATGCATTCATAACTTGTCAGCCTGTCACTGACTGTATGTCTGTCCGTCCTCTGTGTGTGTGTGTGTGTGTGTGTGTGTGTGTGTGTGTGTGTGTGTGTGTGTGTCTGTGTGTGTGTGTGTGTGTGTGTGTGTGTGTGTGTGTGTGTGTGTGTGTGTGTGTGTGTGTGTGTGTGTGTGTGTGTGTGTGTGATGCAACGGCAGCCTGCGTGGTGGAGCAGCTGGAGCGGGCGTCCTTCTTCTCAGGCTCCATCTCTAAGAGCCAGCTCTTCGCCAGCATCCACGACGCCGTGCTGCACGTGGGCCGCAGCAGGAGGGGGCGGGGCTTAATGGACCACATGACTGCCCACCGTCGTGACGGAAGCGACTGCACTGTTGTGAGTCGAGTCGCTAGACTCTCCCACCTCATGAATAATAATGATGCACCAAACCCCTCTGGCGTTTGTTTGACAGCCTCTTGACAGTCCTCCTGTCACAATATATACAGTAACTCAGCTGGTCCCAAACGTACTGAAGTCAAGGACCCCCAAATTGATATTTCTTTTGCTGCAATATACAGTATACGTCGCATATTGCGGTGGACCACCCCACCTTCTGAAAATGTTTTGCGCAAAACACTCTCAGAAGAGGAGACTTGTGCAACAGAAATGACGTTCAAGCTTGTCAATCTGCTAGTTTTGAATAGCCAGCGTATGCATATGGAAGCATTAAATTAAAGTGATTGTCATGCTTGTATTAACTATTTTTTGCTGAGGTGGACCTGGAACCGCCCACCCCAGGCCAAGACACATGTATTAGGACCACTGCCACTAATAGTGTCCCTCCATCCTTTCTTCATTCACAGGACATCGCCTGCAACACCAAGCTGTGACCGACAGGGGCCAGACAGACTGTCGGTCCTTGCGCCCATGTCCCTCCTCTCCTCTCCTCTCCTCTCCTCTCCTCTCCTCTCCTCTCCTCTCCTCTCCTCTCTCCTCTCCTCTCCTCTCCTCTCCTCTCCTCTCCTCTCCTCTCCTCTCCTCTCCTCTCCTCTCCTCTCCTCTTCTCTTCTCTCCTCTCTCCTCCCTCCCCCGGTCACTGAGGAAGGAGCGAGGAGACCGCCAGCCAGCCAGCCACCCCACCCCCCACCCCGCCCGGCGGACCGGTTGCCATAGAGACATGTGGAGCAGGGAGCGCAGCCGCCGTTGCCCCGGCAACAGGGTTTTTTATTTATTTCTATGATATCACGTAATGAAATGCTCAGGCCAAGCACTGCTGCTGCTGCAGCCCTCCGTCCGTTTCAGAGAGAGACAGAGACAGGGACAGGGAGAGAGGGGTGGAGGGATGATGAAGCCAGGGAGGGCGGGGGGGGGGGGGGACTATGGAGTCACGCCGTACTAACAGGAGTCTGTATTTATAGGGTGTGGGAGCAGAATAGAGACTAAGTGTGAGGTTGACTGTAAGGGGAGAGATTTGAGGCTGTGTCCGAAATCGTTCCACTCTGCTCTCCCTCCCTGCTCATACACTGAGGCTCTGTGTAGGAGAAGTAGATCCTGTAGCTGTCTGGCAGATAGAGACCTTATCGCAATATTCTATTATGTTTTGCCCCTCCAACTCCCCTCCCCCCAAAAATGAATGTCCCTACTTGATCATACTACAGTGAAAAATGCTGTCAAAGTATTCAAAGTAGGAGAGCGCAAAGCGGTCGTTTCAACCTTGCCAATCTGCCACTTTTGTGTGTGGGTGTGGGTGTGTGTGTGTGTGTGTGTGTGTGTGTGTGTGTGTGTGTGTGTGTGTGTGTGTGCGCGTGCATGCGTGCGTGCGTGTGTGTTTTGAGCTGACAAAAATAATATGTTGAACTCATTGGATTTCTTTACTTGTGCGGGCAGAACGAGCGAGTGCAAGTTAAGTGATGGGTAGCGGTCATCGTCGGTCGTTGATCGTCCCTCGATGTCGGATCTCCGATCAGTTTAGGTGATGGCGAAATAGTGAGGCAATTAAAAGATCTCTTTAAGAGTCTCCTTGATGACATCATCAAGATGTGTTTCACCATGTTAATGGATTTCTTTAGACACTTCTTTTTTTCTGAGAGCGTACAAATGGAACCAAATGAACCCGTTAGGGTTCATTTGGTTGCATTTGTACGCTCTCAGAAAAAATATTGAAAATGGGTGGAATTCCCCTTTAAGAGACCTCTGTAAGTATCTCTGGTCGCTCACTCTGCTCGCACACAAGTAAGCCATGGCCTACTTGTGTGCAATGCGTGAGTTGGCGGTCTACTGAGTGTGGTTGTCGCTAATGTCATTGCTGCTGCACTTTTTTTCCTTTCAGCACAACCACCATGGGTTGTTGTTTTTCCAATAATGACCATCCGTTGCTGACACCTACTCATCACAACTCATTGTTAAGATAAACCTATAACCTACCGGTAACAGTATAATGATCACTATACAGTACATTTGTACACCACTATGAAGTGCCATAATCACTATATAATGCATTATAATAGTTTGTAATCACTATATAGTGCACTATAATAGCAGGGAGTGAATTCAAGGCTCATATTGGGGAGGAGGTGCTATTGTAAGGATGGGCCAAGACACGCCATGTGTTAGTCTGTCTATGAAACTATACTCTGTTGTGCTCTGGAGACAATGCAGTTTGCCAAACTGTTACTTTTACTGCAGTTACTAGTTACTGAGGTTTAAGTGGTCAATACGTTTTGCTCTGGTCTCATTTACTACTATAGTATAATATCAGCATTGTCACAGTCCAGCAAAACCTCTCCATTTTCATAACCGTACCATAAAAGTAGTGAAGCTTGTAGATAGGCTATTTTCACAATTTTATATAAAAAAAAGGAAGGTTTCCACTCCAAAAGCAATCATATGCAGTATATTATATATTGGGAGGTCACAGTTGCATAATCATATAGGCGTTTTCACACATATCTGATGCTTCAGTCCTAGCTAGGCTGTCTGCCTTCTATTTCAGCCTGGTCCAATCATCTGTTGTCATCACTTATCTGTCAGCTGACTGTAAAAATGTGAACACTTTCCGTATTAGAAGTGGCTTTGAGAGATTATGTTTTGTTTTTGTTTTCTTTTTTGCACTGTTGAATGTTTGTACGAGTATAAGACAAAAGCATGGATTCTGTAAATTGTATTAAAATTTCCTGTGATTTGGCTGCTTTGCTTTGAGACTGTATACCTATGCTGCATGTGGAATGTAGACATGGCCTTGTCTGTACTCTATTGCAGCACATAAAGTAAAGCATCTGTCTACAAGTATACATTTATATAAGTAAAAAACATTTCTTTGACCAAACTTTTCTTGATTTTGTTTCTTTTTTAAAGGTATTGATGTTTGTATTGACAAAACATGCAAATGCATAAACATGAATATAGGCCTATATTCTATCTGTCAAAAAAGTATAACCCACCACCACCACACACCACCCCCCCCCCCCCCCCACACACACACACACACACACACACACACACAAAATACCAAATGTACATAGTTCTCCATCTCCATCTCTTTTATTGCATCTTTCTTGACACATTGGCATCATGTCTCTTTCCCCTCCCATCCTCTCTTCTCTCCTTCTACGTCTCATTGACTTTCCATTAGGAAGATTCTCTCCATAAAACAAAATGACACTGATGGAGGTTTGAGTTGTGTAGTTACCTTTGCGACGAAGTAACTCCCAAGTATTGGAGAAAAAAAATCTACATATTAGAAAATACATTCCAGTCAGGACATGTCCTAATGCCAACAAGGTTTGAAGTCACCAGCCACTTATCAGCCTGTTTATCTAACTCCACCCACATTCAATCATCTTCACCTGCTGCCTATAAAAGGCTCACCTCCACCTGTGCGCTAGCTCTCAACCAGTTCATGTGTTTTCTCTTGTGCAGCCCTGTCCCTGATGTCTCCTTTTTGGTCCCATAGCAAACCTTATGTTTCAGTTTTTATGTTCTCCTGCTAATTTAAATTCTATTATATATGCCCTGCCTTGGGACAGGTAAGACAGAGACCTCAATACATAAGCACCACATAGGAAGAACCTTGTTAATTACATTAGGTAATGGGTGGTTGCCACCACATGTATTTTTTTGAACTTAGAAGTTTTTGTTATAGTAAGTAGGTAGGCAGGCTTTTGTTTTACTGATTACTGGGCAGTTAGTTAGTCTGTCTTTTGTTTCACCTAGTTGCTTCTTTTGTTGTTTTGGCAACACCCGCGTCCCTAGTAGTGGCTTAACGGTTTACTGTGTCTTGTGTGCTTGTGTGCACCTACTGTACAACTTGTGTATATACTGTAAATGCCTACTTAAAGTTAAAGAGTAAAAATACTGAACACTTTACTCTAAACTGTGTTGTCTCCTTTATTTGCACCTTTATGCTCAGCAGTCTTTTTTTAATGTTTCATGTTACAACCTCATCCCTAAGTCTCATAAGGGTTTCATAATGTTTTTATACAATACTGGGGGGGTGAATGTCAATCTTCTGTATTTGGTCCCTGACGTGTTGAGTTGGAAACGATATTAAAGCTTTCTGTCTTAGACATGCAGTACATGGTGTGCAAAAAAAAAAAAAAAAAACTTTAACCTTGAGGTATCCAAATGACAGAACGTTTTTGATATTCAAAAATCTTGTTGACCTTAACGCTGCATTAACTTAACAGAACAAAAGCTGATTCTGCCATTAGAGCAGGCCTATTACAAAACCACTTTTATTTCCTTGTTTGTACAATTTGAATTTGAAGCAAAGATTGTTTTTATCTTTGTAGTTGCGTCATGACAAGGTAAGCGCACAACCTCCACAACCACAAAGTGTGACATTGCTTTAAGGTGAAAATACTGCTTTAACATCCCCTCACCAATAATAGTGTTGACACCGATTCACAGACCCACATGATACACTGGACACATAAGTTAGTTAATAATAATAATACACATCTGGAAGTGTTGATGTGTTTGTGGATATTTTCTAGCTTGTTTGCACATGTTACAAAAGGAAGTCAGTTTTGTACAGTTAATACAATGGGTAGTATACAGTTGGTAGAAAACAGTGGCCATCATGAGTCATGTGTCAGAGGTCTTCAACAGTTTTCCCAAGGACCCATTAGCTGAGAGAGATGACTCGGTGTAAAATACACACTACTTGGTAAGCTGCACTATTTACTCTGTACTTGGTAGGCACTCCTTTCCCACTAGTCTACATGAAACCCCTGTGCTGAAAATGGCCGATCTACAAGCTCACAACAATGCTCTGTGAGTGCAGCCATTTTGGGCTAAAGTTCCCAGAGCAGGGATTAAGAAAAGAAAAATCTCATATTTTGCGGCCCTCCAGTAGATAACTTTGAGGAGCCCCTTATAGGCACGAGGGGTCCCGGAGCCCCTGTTGAAGACCCCTGCGTTATGTCAATGGGAAACGAACCGTAAGACACTCTCCAAACCAACACTAACCCATCTCATAAACACAGGAACACTCACTCATGCACACTAGTCTCACATACACACACGGCACACGCTGAAAAAAACCCCGCGCACGTTCATAACAGAAATGAGGTCTTTGCAAAAAATCTGTCAGTTTATTCTGCATTCATTCAGCACCAAATGATGTGTTGGGGAGTTGGTTTGAGGTGGACGAGGCTGGCTGATAGACAGGATGGGAGAGGAGGGAGAGTAGAGCCCGACCGATGCTCCGTTCTTTGATTGTAATGCAATCTCACTTTGCAAAACCTCTCCGTGCTCTCTAAAATATAGACCACTGGCATTTTTAAATGATATTTTGTAAAGAAAAGTAAAAAAATCAATGCTAATTTTTAGGAAAAAAAAGTTTCGATTTGATTTCAACATTTCCAAAGACTTTTTCTTAACTACTTGCCTAGAATGACCAGATTTTAACCCAATAAAACTGAGATAAATATCTGTCATTTTTACAATTTAGCAGACGTGTGCCGACCAATAAGGCCAATTCCACAAATGCCTTCTAAAACAGCAGATGCCACAACCCTTCGTATTTTGAGACTGAGAAAACTCTAGACTTTAGAAGGCATTTGTAGCACCCGCCTTATCGGTCGAATCACGTAATTGCACATACCGGACCCACGTGATATAACAATTGACCCAAAAAGTCAAATAAGTGACTATAATATGTAGGCTACGGGTCTGGCTCTAGCGGTGGGATGGGGGGGCAGGGGGATACTGCGGCAACACTATGTCACATCACACTCACAGGACAAGACAAGACCGGACAGCAATGAGGCTGGAAGCGAGGAGAGGAGGGTGGGGGTTGTAGAGAGTCCAGAAAGCAGAGCCGAAGGGAAGGAACATGTTGAGATGTTTGTAGAGCGGACACCGTTACGACAATTAGTTATTTGCTCAAATACTTGTGATTAACGATTTTCTTGCTTGTGTGGTCGAAGCATTTGGAGTATTACAAATAAAAATTGCATTTCTGTTTGCCTCTTAGGCTTTGCATGCTAAAGTTGCACAGGCAGATGAATTTGTGAATGCCTCCATATTGAATAAGCTTGATGTTATTTCCACTTTTTTAATGGAAAGGAGTATTATGCAAAAAATAATTGCCATTATCTCAAATAATTGTCACAATCCTAGTTGTGTTGTGACTGTTTGTGGTTGGTTAGTTCTTTTCGAGTCTCATCTTTGGTCCATTTCATCCAGGGATTATGTATTTTTAAAACGATTTTGTTTCTCCTGCCAGGCTAGTGCAAAGATATATACGTGTGTGTAAGTGCAGTAAATACTGTATTTTGTAGCTGAAGGTTGGAAACCTCATGTCTCAAATCCTAAAATAGCTCAAAGTAACAGATCTACAAGTTAAAAAAATATGACCTTGTGGCATGTTTCACACTTGGGGATCCGTTGTTTTGTTGCTGTAGTAATAGTGTTAATTTACCAACACAAAATGTGTGAACATGGAGATGCAGAGGATTTAGCCCAACAGCGACGATTTACACTGGGATTGGTTCAGTGCAACATTGTCATATACTGTCAGTGTCTAATAAGGACAGTGCTGGAGTTAGTGCTATAGAAGGCCTGCAATTAGCCAATCTTTTGTTAACAATTATTCTACCTTCCATTTCCGATTGAGTTCAAATCATGATTGATTTAAATGATTAGTTGGATATATTGTTGCAGCAACAGGTTGAGGACTGGTAGGCTGACTCTGATTATGACATCTCTGGATGAACGTTATGATGTATTATTATGATCATAACTCACAACTCTGTTGCCAAAACACTCTGAGAATGTGCCTGACAATGTGCCTACTGTGCCCCACCTGCTACTTGCTGTCAGGCAGAAACCTCTCTTCTCCATGTACTAACACTTTGCGTGGTTGTTTTGTTGTAAATTGACATGACGTAGGAGCTTCTACTTAAACCTAGGAGATCGGCTTGCAAATCTGTTTTGTTTGTTTGAATCCTGAGACCTTCCCTGCATCATGTTTACTACTCATCCAAACTGACCTTTGACCCTAGAGTTTTGCTCTGCGTCATTCAAGTCAAAAGTTGTGTTCATTTTTTTCCCCACCGACGTGGTTGGCACGTAATACTGTACAATACTGATATGATGACCTAGACTCATACTGTGTGTGTGTGTGTGTGTGTGTGTGTGTGTGTGTGTGTGTGTGTGTGTGTGTGTGTGTGTGTGTGTGTGTGTGTGTGTGTGTGTGTGTGTGTGTGTGTGTGTGTGTGTGTGTGTGTGTGTGTGTATAAAAGGGGGCCCTTGGCTCTGTGTTCTGGGGCTCTGCTCTGCTCAGCTCGCTCAGATGACGCTCTCAAAGAGCAGTGTGCTCTTGGCTCCTGCAGGGGGCAGTAGTTTGGCCTCAGACTCAGGCGCCAGGTACTCCAGATGATGTCTGCCCCACACTGGGGCTGTCAGGTGCTGCCACCTCTAGACACACACACACACACACACACACACACACACACACACACACACACACACACACACACACACACACACACACACACACACACACACACACACACACACACACACACAGATTAAAGTTGAATACTCATCTGAATTAGCACAGTATGTACATGTAAACAAATTGTCTTTTTTATTGTTTTAAATATTGCCCATACTGTAATGCCGGTACATACAGCCAGAGGAAATCACAGATCGAAGCTTTAACCTTTGCTTCTATTAATATTATCAAAGTCGTTGCTATGGAAGATGCTCCCGAGTGTGTATTCCATTGCTAGTTGGGAAACTTCAAAAACTTTCTTCTTAAAAATAACCTGCCACAGAAAATATCTCTTATCTACAATCATGTAGGTCGTCCATTTTCGGACAAAACATGCTTATACTGAAGACCAAATGAGTCATTCTACAGAATTCCACAAAAGGGAATGTAGGCTCAGCTGTCTTTGTGGACAGGACAGGACAGCAGCACCCTATTCTAAAGTTTCTCCTCATGAGTAATGATAAAACCATGTGAAAACATGACAACGCCTGCACTCAATTCTCCGTTTATTTTCAGTTTTGAAACGGACCCACCCGGGTCCATACGGGTGCCAATGTTTACATTCTCGCAGTTAAATTAACACTGTCCAGGGGGTTGTAACCCAAGGAGACGGATTCCTTCTGACTATCAACAGCTGAACACAGAAATACGCATGCTCCAACACACGCACACACACACAAACCGCCTTAGTTCAACATGTATGCCTCCGTATGGCTCACTCAAACACACAATATTCACAGAGATACAACCAAGCGTAGTGTTAAAGCTAAACTGAGTAACCTTTTCATTGAAACAAATCTTAAATTTGATATATATTTTGACTGGTGATTTGTCACATTCCCCACACTCCCTGAATTTCAGCCTGCAAAGCCTGTTCTAAATTATTAGGGTTATTACTAGGGTATTTAGGAAGAAGGTGGTGATGGGGGTATGTCATTTTGTGGGGAAAAAAGCTTACATTCAGAGTGGTGGTGTAAGCACTTATTATACTCGCAGGGTCGTGAAGAAGGCGGTACAATGGCCTAAAACACCATATCACCTTTTGTGGAAAAAGCTTGAAAAATTAAAATCAATAACTCCTCACCCATAAGGATTACAATAGCGGGTGTAACCACTCATACTCGCAGGGATGTGAATAAGCCAGTACAATGGCCTAAAACAGTGGTTTTCAACCAGTGGTCCAGGGACTACCAGTGGTCTCTGAGAGGATTCCAGATGGTCCCCAGCTAAATGATGGTTGGTAGTTGGTAGTCAAATGGACCCTTATAGATCTGTAACTCTTGAGTTAAATTATATTTAAACATATGAATTACTTTCTTTTCCTTGAATTCATTTTCAAGAATCTTCACAATTAAGAAAATGTAGAAGAATTGTTATTTTGACCAACGCTTTGCCAATTATCTCTACTAAATTGTGGACACAAACTTCCTTAGTTTTGGGTCCAAGAGACTACACTCAACATCAAATGGTGGTCTATGACTAAAATGCAGAATAAATAGTGAGGTTGAAAACCCCTGGCCAAAAATGTGTTGTTGTTTTTTTGCGGAAAATCCTAAATTGTGATACGGGTAGTGACGGAAACCACCATGGAAAATAGCCAGTATTACTTTAAGAAGTGAGTGCTCCACAGGCATGGACGCTTCTAGTGTACATATGCAGACACACACACACACACACACACACACACACACACACACACACACACACACACACACACACACACACACAGACACACAGACACACAGACACACAGACACACAGACACACAGACACACACACACACACACACACACAGACTGACCTCCCGCAGAGAGCCTTTGCAGCGCAGTAGTTTGTAGAGGACGGTAACAGGGATACAGAGCATGGAGGACAGGGCCAGAGCCCAGCCCAGCATCTCCCCCCACCAGGG
This sequence comes from Benthosema pterotum, assembly GCA_039105355.1. Lineage (NCBI taxonomy): Eukaryota > Metazoa > Chordata > Actinopteri > Myctophiformes > Myctophidae > Benthosema > Benthosema pterotum. The sequence goes on from CM076968.1 coordinate 32,647,155, forward strand.
GTACATGTACACCTTGTTGTAGGTCAACGGCTTGTAGTTCATCACATGGAACAGGAACACTCCCTGCATGTGCAAAGCAACCATGGCAAAAGGTCAAGTTTCTTTTTATTCACCTACCTGCATATGCAACAGTGGACACAAAGAACTGGAGAACGTGTAGCTCTTCAAACATTATACACTGTACTCCAGGTCAAATATTACTCAATTTTGAGTGTAGGAGAATTCAGGAGAACTGAAGTACTGGAGGAGCAAAACTACATGTTTAAAAAAGACAAATATTCAATTATAAATACTAAAAGAATTTACATTACTTAGAGGATGACTTCACTCATTTTCACTAGTATGTTCATATAATTGGTCATCCTCACTAATGCTGTCTTAGTATTTTATATTAATGCAAGAATGTTGTCTTTCTTTGGAATCCACCTGTATGATGTTGCTGGTATGTGGGTTTCATATTCTTGAGGACCAATTCCTCTTTGCTTTAAGTGTAGTACTCAAGTGAAATTGACTCTATTACTGCCCATCACTGTCACACACCTGTCACACACACACACGCAGACAAAAAGCATATAACATACCGCACAGACAAGGGGCGTGATGTAGGACCAGCACCACTTCATGTAGGGTAAGGGCCGATAGCCAATCATACGAGCCACGTCATCCATGAAGCGATCAGCGCCTGGCAGAGGGAGACAACATGTTGCTTGATGGCAGCACATTCCCCGCTCAGCTAAACGATTTACAATTTAGACATTTAGCATACAGTCTTCAGTGTGAAGTGCCATAGTGACTCACCATAAACCCAGGCGATCACCACACACTCCCAGAAGGCCTGCCACAACAGAGTGATGCCACTGGCGGAATAGTAGTCAAACAGATGGAACACGTACATCCCTCCCTGGGAATGACACCACCACAACAAAGAGGATGCGAGTTAGTCACACTTGGTCCACTTTTACATATGACATATCTGTAGGGTGGAAACCTCGTACATTCGGAACAGTCACATTTCAGGATTCAAATTCAGTAATACCAGATGTTTCAATAGTAGCAGATCGGTAAGTTGAAAATGTGGGTCCGGGCAGAAACCTCTTAACTCCACATTCGTGTGTGTTTTCTCGTCAAATAATCCACTCCTTGATCGTAAAAAGTAGCAGAAACGTGGCACATACCACGGCATTTTTTTAATTAATATATTTATTTTTTGTTTTCATTTGAATCCTGAAAAGTATTCAAATAAAATGAGGCTTCCATCTGACAGAAACAATTTACTATATTATGTGGTGCACGTCATGTTGCTATACTGTGTATATCGTGTCCTGCTGGTGATGAAGACAAATGTAAACTGCAGAGAGAAGGGGTAGGCTGCAGGCGGTGCAGTTTTCACGACCCTGCTGCCCCTGACTTTACCAGAACATTTGTTTATGCTAACTGTGTAGGCGAGGAATAAGCCATGCACTTGCCCAACGATCGATTCAGTTCACATTTACAATGGCTAGCTTCAATGCTTTTCTTAACAATGTTCAGGAGCAGAAGTAACATTCCATTTAAACATTTCAATAATGTGGATTTTGGGGGTACTGTGTCTTATAATAAGTACAACATACTATGTGTACAATCTGGAAGTAGATTATAACGGATTCCCACCGTATCAGAACGAGTGGCGCTGAGTTGGACAGTGCAGCCATCACACCGTTGGGTAATGGGCACCGTTCAGCTAGCGGCTGGCTCAGACGGACCCCATGAGGGCCTCCAAGCCTGCTTCTGCCAGCACGATCTGCATTGTTTTCAAGTAATGTGAAAAGTGATCAAAATGCGAAATAAGAGACTGATAGAGATGGGTTACACCGTTACGGTTTGACCTCTTCCTGTAAGCTGCGTGAACTCATTGTAAAAAAAAAAAGAAATTAATAATTATTTCAGTCCAGGTCGTGAAAAGTGCCTGCTGTTCTAAACAAGCCTACAGCCAGCACCCCCTATAGTTACTACTGGATAATTAATTTGTGTCTGACACATCAAGGTCAAATAAGATAACAGATAACAGATGATATGAGCTTTGTAAATAGTCTGACCATCACATGAAAGAGAATTCTCTACCCCCAGGAATTTGAACATTCAATCTATCAATTTCAAAAGTACATGATACTACTGAAATGACACTGATGTGACAAATATACTGGCATGCATTATACTGTATTGATACTAGCATGATATAGGCATTATACTGATATGATACTAACATGTATCCTGTAGATTCCCCTTGCTGCATGAGCATTTGTGTGGGTGTTTGTATTGCACACAAACAATATTTTAGTGCACATACAGTACATGACATGGGGCTTATAACATGCTGATATGTTCAGGCTTTTTTGTTTTTGTTTTGATACTCACACTCGTGTTGCATAAACATGAGTGTGACTTCACCTTTACCTGTAACTGTGTTGTGACATTTGATTGATGGATATGTTCTTCTCAGACACGTTGCCAGCAACTCAGCAAGCAACTTCAACTGTACAACTGCACAGTCTAAAAGGCTCAAACATACTCCAGGGTGAAGTGAGTTTCATAGTGCCGTAGTTTGTTCTTTAAGGCTATAGCCTGGCTCAAACATACTCCAGGATGACGCTTTAAAGGGATAGTTCAGATCTTTTGAAGTTAAGCTGTATGAAATTCTTTCCATTATTATAGTGGTGTCAACTGTCCAGAGTCCCGTGGTGGGAGTTCTGCACTGGTTTTGGTGAAATATAAAATATTCATTTTGTGGGGTCACTGGGGCCACGCAGTAAAGTAAATGAATACAAAAAATGAATGTCATTTGTATTGTTAAACCATTTCTAAGATAGCACATTATTTGCTTATTTACCCTTTTATTATTTAGTACTGTATGTTTTTTGTGTCCACTACACCCAAAAAGTAATTCCATGTGATGGAATTTTAGAAATAATTCAAAAATACAAATTATGTTAATTGTGTGGATTTATTTACTTTCACTGCGTGGCCCCAGTGACCTCCACAAACTAGAACCACTTCATATTCCATATTCTATATTTAATACAGTTGACACTATATTAATGGCAAGTATTTCATATAAGTTCCAGAAATCTGAACTATCCATTTACACCTACACCAGAAAAACCTTTCACCTAAACTCACTTAACCCTGGAGTATCAGGAGTATCAGTATTCAGGCCAATCAGATTCTGATTCTAGTACTGCAGTGTTTGCAGCTGTCAGGACCAGCATTCAGAATTCATTCATGTCAGGACACAGCCGTACCTCAGTGACCATGGACAGGTCGATGAAGAAGCAGGTGACGCAACACACGGCTACCACCACCTCGCGCCGCAACGAGCCCAGCCGGGATTTGGGAGGAAGCATGTCCAGGATCCCTGTTATTAACCCCTCGACCCCAACAAACTGAGAGAGAGAGAGAGAGAGAGAGAGAGAGAGAGAGAGAGAGAGAGAGAGAGAGAGAGAGAATGAACAGACAGTCTCAATGTCAATCAGAACCTCATTGATGAGTCGTGACAATGGGGAAGAAAATACTGATACACAACAACGTACTGCCAAGAGGTCTGGAATGTTTGTGTAGCTCTAGCCAGTAGGGTTGAAGAGAGAGAGAGAGAGAGTGTGAAGGAGGGATGCAGGGGCTAAACCTGTAGGGTTCAATCAGGCCTATTAGATTACATGATGCATCTTGTGCTAAATTTACGCTTTTGGCCTGTGAGTGGTGCTAGAGTAAATGTCATATGCAGTCACTGAAGTAATCGCTTCAGTGACAGCATACAACATGCTTAAATGTATCTATAGCACACCTATAAGTTCACTACATAGTGCTTAAATCTGTTGTGAGCAGCACACACGCTCAAAGAAACAAACAGGTATATAGACAATGAACTTTTATTCCTGTTCCTTTTATGAATTATTATTATTGTTAATAGTGAAAATAGCCAATGTACAACAACACTGCTAATTTTGCTGCTCTGTGAAATGCAAAGGCTGAGATACAAAGTATGGCATATGCACCTTCAGACAGCACCATGTAAAAATAAACTATAGCAAATAGAACCAATGTGTGTGTGCATGCGTGACTGCGTGCGTGCGTGCATGAATGCATGCATGCGCGTGCGCGTACGTGCATGTGTTTAAATTACCTGACTATCCAGTCCTAGCACCAGCAGCATAAAGAAGAAGAGTGCAGCCCAGAGCGGAGCCAGAGGCATCAGAGTTACAGCCTTGGGATACGCTATGAAGGCCAGGCCTGGACCTGGAGAAATAAAATGACAACATCGAGAAATCTTAGTTTGACATCTTAGCTGATTCCCAAATGATTCACTACCACCATTGTTGCCATGTCTTTTGTGTAAAATTCATGCTATTTTGATGAATGTACTAGAACTGTACCCGTTGGCTTACTTGGGAACGATGCAGGTTGTGAACAGTGGAAATAGGGAATGCATCAACCCTGTTATGCAATACCCATAAAGCGTTGCAGTGCCTTTAAAAACTGAGAGGGCACCGGAAGAGAATTCACCACATTTTTCAACATGAAATGGTTATGAAAAATAATTCAATTGCTATTATCTCCAATAGTTGCAATACTGGTATGTGATATTTGTTATAGATAGGCTTATTTTACAGCTCTCAGAAATTCTGGGACTTCTCGCCCTACTTGTGTTTCTGGGATATATTTTTATTATAGACAGATTTATACAAACACATCATAATCGCGTTAGACACAAGGGCTTGGACACAAGCCTAAAACCACATCTGTTGCCTTATTTGGGAAGCTTACTCAATTATTACTGTGCAACAATGTTTTCTCACTCAACAGAAAACAAACTGATACGGTACAGTGTCAGGTCATATTTACGCAGCAACGGTCTCTAGAGAAAATCTGATATCAGATGTGTCTTCTGTTTAGACGGCAATGCCGATATGGGTGGTTGAAACCAACTTCCATAGTGGAAATGTTTGAAAACGCTGGGCCTGGTGTTTCCACATAATCATACGATGGAATCAGACAAAAAAGTGTGATATCCAGTGTTGGGCAGTAACTAATTAAATATTACATATTACTGTAATATTACATTTTAAAGTAAAGATATTAATCTGCCAAAATGTGTAATAAGTAATATGTTACTCTGAATAACGCATTACTTTACTTACTTTACTCATTAATTTTGAGCTTGTTGTTACATGTGAAAATAGAACAGATTTACAAGCTATCAACAGATAACAATAGAGATGCACTGTAGTTTGTAGATCCTAATCCACTGCAGCATTCTGCACACATGACCTACACTACAAGTTATTGTAGTTGTTGCAAGTTGTCACTAAACAGATTGTGTTGTACATCTCTATTCCTTTGCGAGTGGGAGGGGGGACTTGAGAAAGTAATATTGTAATATGTAATACATTATTCTTTGATTCTAGCAATAAGTAAAGTAATAGTATTACTTTTTCTAAGGGGTCATAAGTAAAGTAAAGATAATACTCCCCTAAGTAATATTGCCCAACACTGGTGATATCACAACAGGATGGATCATGGAACATGAGAACACAGCAGGACTTTGAAGTTGCCATCTAAACTTGGCCTAAGTATATACAGGCCATCTGCACATTTCTAAAGTTATATACAAACAAATAGGAATGGACGTTCATAATTGTTATGTTGTGGACTATTGCAGGGGTTTTCAACAGGTGGTCCAAGGGCCACCAGTGGTCCTTGAGGGTGTTCCAGGTGGTCCCCAGCTAAGTTGTTTAACCAGATGTAACTCTTGAGAACGTAAAAATGAAACCAAATGGACCCTAGCGGGTCCATTTGGTTTCATTTTTACACTCTCAAGAGTTAAAATATTCATCATGGGGCTAAAATGTCCTCAAATGGTGGTCCGTGGCTTAAATGCAGGGTAAATTGTGGGCCCTGGTGTCAAAAAGGTTGAAAACCCCTGGACTATTGGAACAGGTGTTGTTCTTACCACTCTCAGCTACCTTACTGATGTCCACACCCTGCTCTGCAGCCATGAAGCCCAGCACAGAGAACACCACAAAGCCAGCGAAGAAACTGGTCCCACTGTTGATGAGGGCCAGAACGAACGCATCCCTGCACACACACACACACACACACACACACACACACACACACACACACACACACACACACACACACACACACACACACACACACACACACACACACACACACACACACACACACACACACACACACACACACACACACACACAGATTTATACAGAGTACAAATAAAACATTTTTGTTAGTGTCATTCCTGATAGCCATACCAATAAACATGACTTGTATATTGGTCGATACCGAGTACAGATCTGATACCAGTGAGTAATAAAAAATAGCATATACAAAATATTTATTAAGTACGTAGTTGGAAAGGACAGTGGTTCTCAAAGTGAGGTCCAGTGAAGCTCAGGGTTCCTTGAGGAGGCTCCAATTGGACCCTTTACCCTTTAACTTTGAGAGTGTCCAAATGGATTCAAGCTGGCCCTTATACAGTAGATCTGTAACTCTGAGCCTGTAAGTGGAACGTATTTTGGATTTTAAAACAAAAAATGTGGACGCCGTATAGATTCATAGACAATAGGCGTACTCAAGCACAGCCAGTAAGCACTAAAGTAAATGTTAGTTTTAGAATGAATCTCCAGGCTGTCCTCCATGGTGAGCGGAGGTTAGTAGGACACAGAAGACAGGATGGAGAGGAGAGAGTAATTATCCCAATCAATAGTCACTCCTGATAGCTCCTGTTGTGTGTGTAGCTGGCAGATAGACAGCACAGAGTCAATAAGCTGCCTCTCTGCCTGAATGGGGTGAGTGGACCAAAGAGTGCCTCCGCGACAGGTGAGCACAGCCCGCATTAGAAAAAACAACAACAACGACTCTTAATGCCGTTCCGGGACACGTAGAGAAGAAATTCTACCCGTTGGGGTCAACAACAACGTTCCAGTTCTCCTGTAGGGACAATGACCCTCTCTGTTTACATCCTGACGGAGCCTCCGTGTCGCAAACAGTGTCGCTGGCCACGGGCCAGCAGTCTGGGCTCTGCAGCGAGGTGGACAGACAGCACAGAAACAGCCAGGCCTGTTGTTGCATACATAGAGACTTATAGACAGATGCATCAGGCGACTGGTGGCGTCTGCAGTCTTCCAACAGTCAATGGAATAATAATGTGCATTATTGTATGTATAAGAAAAGACCTTCATTGATCTCTCTCTCTGTGGGGGAAATGCAGGCCAGCATGGCAGTTGAGGACAGATTACAGTGCAAGTAAAGTCAGACTGAGCATGATAAAAGCAAGGGTGAGGAGCTGCTCATGGAGAATTCCAGTATAGCGAGTCATGGAACGGTGATCAACGAGATGTGTGGAAGGAAAAGAGCGAAAGATGTACTTCAGGAACCTTCCTCCTTGGCACCACATCCTCAGAGAGCCTCTCCAACATTGAGTGTGAATTCCCGTGGATTCATGACTAGGAAACCCTGTGATCCTGGAGTTTACCATTGGGCGCTCGTTCATGTGCAAGGGGGCGGGGCTATCGCTCCAGTGAAGCCTCTATATTTTATTATTCTATGCTTGGCACACGCAAGCAGGGACAGAGTGGAGGCAGTGAATCAGATGGGCGTGCTGCGGACTGTTGACGCTGGCCGTGTGGAGAAGTGGGCACACTGTGATCATGATTCCACAAGCTGAATCGGAAATTACTAACCCTTCACACTCATAACCTACCACCACACTCATAACATAACCGCGAGCACGTCGCCAAGTGGACACATGTAGGGCTTAAAACAAGGTGGCCAAGCAGCCATGCTGGTGGAGGACTTACCAAGAGTATGTCGCAGACTAATCACAGCCCAGCCAAGTAACATGGTTCGCAGCACACCCACTTCTTCCTCCAGTTAAGAGGTCCTAGAGGATCTCAACATTGATGACAGCCCTTTTACAACAGTGAGTATGCCTCCCTGAGGCTATTAAAGGAAAGGTGCTTGACCTGATGGCATTCTACCACTGATAATCAAGAACTTCAATCTTGATGACATCATCTAGGGCAGGGTTGCCAACGTATGGAAATTGTCAAGAGTGAGAAACTAGCGTCTTAACGCGTTTGGCCGTCGCCCAGAGGGCGACGGCCGAAAAAAAAAATGTGTTTTTTTGTGTGGATTTAGCCTATTTTAACAATGATCTGTAATCTTTAAGACTGATGTCTTCACCTCCCTGCCAGCTGTTCTCCATGCAATGTCAGCCTTGTTGTGCCCTCTCTCTAGTTAGTGTATACCATGGGGACACCAGCCACACATCTATTTTCCTGGCTTCATAATAAACAACCATTCCCAGTTTTGGTCACAAAGGGGACCTTTGACCCTTGCTAAATGCCACAAACTCCACAATCAAACTGAGTCTCTACGACAAGACTTAAACAACACTTCAAGGAACAGTCACTCCTTTGGGGTCCAGTGGCTGTCATAAGAAGGTAGTGGTCACTGGTCACACATTTACAGCCTCTATCCAGAACAAGACTGAAGCACCGTCAGTCAGAACAGAAATCCCAATATTCTAAAATGTTAAATAAATATTCCTACTATGGCAAAGCTATACCAATCCATGCTTATTTTCTTTTCCCTTTTAAACACACACACACACACACACACACACACACACACACACACACACACACACACACACACACACACACACACACACACACACACACAGTTATTGCATGTTGATTAACATGCATGTATCATTCACATTAAATTCCTTAAAGTGCTTGACATGAAACTTGAAAACACATTCAATCAAGACTTAAAAACAGCAACAAAAACAGTCATTTAGTGCTAACTAAATGTGGATTGAAATAGTTAATTTAGAAATTAGTCAATAGAGGCTGTTGGTTTATGGGGTATTTCACTAAAAAAAAAGTCATTATATGGTCTACTACTCGGTCTCATGTGAACACACTAGACAGTTTATAAGTTACTACATTCACTATTTAGATATTTGATGTTCATTTTAGCGTATCTGCCTCCTTCCTATACAAACCCATTATGACTTAAAACTTCATTTTAACCAAGATAGATTCATCAAAAACATCCAATTATTTTTCTGGTAGCTCATATTGTCCCCCTAATACCTGAGAAGACCGTGGAATTTCATTTACTAACAGCTGAGAGGCATGTAAATCACAAGCTAAAGGACTACTTTACTACTGCAAACCATGATGGCAAGCTAACAGCAATGAATCAAAACATTGCCATGATTCATGCATATCTGTAATGTAATCCATTAATAATAATTCAGTTGAATTTTTACCTCATGTAACAACAGGTCTTCATCCAGCAGCTGAAATTTTCAATCATACCCGGTTTGGGCTGCTAAAGCCTTAGAGTATATACAGAGTTGCGACAACTCTGTTCATTTCATGGGGCCAGTCCAATGGCCTATGGTGGCTCTTTTACATAGAGTTGTATGTAGAATGGGGACAACAAATGGGGACAACCCATATAACTCTATGGGACAACTAGAGCTTTTTCGGACTCCTCAATGCCTCAATGACTCTTTTAGAGCGATTCTATTGGCTCTGGTCTGGTCTTGGTGTTGCCAGATTTCGAGTGAGAAACCCGCAAACATGTACATAAACTTGCCCATTAGACATTATAGACAACGCTAGCACAGAGCCGCTTAGAATAAGGCAGATTTGGCAATATCAGTAGTAGCACGTAAAGATCACCATGCTCCCACAGTGCGTGAGGGATGGGACATGTGACGTGTGACCGTGTGAATGACGTCAAATGCGTTATTCTCACGGTCAATGCGTGATCGTTGACACCTCTGATCTAGGGAGACCTGCAACCAGGCTCTAATGGAAAACATCAAGCCAGAAATATGGTTTCTTTCTCACATCATCCCGCCGCCAAAATCTGGAAATCTCTCAAAACCTCACAACTGCTGTGGGCATGACAGTGAAGACGAGCTCCGGCTCCCTTCCTTTAATAAGTGCAATAGGCTCACACCTCAGGAAAAACAAAATGGATTCCAAGAGGGGAGAATATATTACAGTGTATACATATTGTGGAGTTATTACATTATTGTGTGAGGTGGAGTCCACTGGAGATAGGGGTATAGGGGTGCTATCCCATCAATGATGATTAATGTATGATACTGCATGGTGAACCGTTTGGTTCAAAGAGAGGCCATTTCATGGAATCTGGAGACCCCCCCCCCATGACCTAGTGATGGAATGCCGAGCCCCATCTAACTTTCCTGAGGATGAAATTCCCCCTGTAAGAGAAAAGACCTTTAATTGGCCTGGCCAAAAGACTGAAGAGACTTTTTTTTTTTTAACTTATTCATCCTATATTTGAGTTGAGGTCCATCCTGGGCCCCCTCTCCCCCTGAAAGAAAAATACTAGTTTGATTTGCTTGCTCCTGAGAATTTAATAAAATGTTGAACTTGGAAACTGTCCATGCTCATTCTTTGGTGTGCATTACACGGTTCTCTACCAAAGAATAATTAGATCCAGCCTATTATGGAGCATAGGCAAACATTACACACACTGTTAAAAGGTCAATCTGAACTATAGGCATCACTACTCAAAATGATCTCCAGCTGGCTGTCCAGGAGCTTGTTAAAACAGGGGCCAGGGATCCCAGCTTACCATAGACTCAAAACCAGCTATTCTAGAAGGATACAGCCTAGCCCAACGGTTCCATGGCTGGTCGTTCCACACCAACCAGCCAACTCGCCCCCAGAGGACTCACCCACGCATGGTTGTCAAGCCCAGGAGAGCCAGCCTGTGCGTATAGGGTTGTTATTGATGAATACATCAGAGTGTTGCCATTCGAAGTAGAAATATGTGGCTAAAGTGAGTCCCACTTCAGTAGATGCACTAGTAGTGTTAGTAGAAAACTGGCAAGTGTGCACACAGATGTTCAAGAGCTCTACAAAAGCAGAAGCCCCCAAAGATAGTGTCATGGAAGGGACAGAAGACACCAGGATAACTTTAGACTTTAGGGCTAGGTTAAAAATGTTACAATTGGTATTCATACAATCGCCATCCTGAAATATCACAAGTATAGTATTACCAAAGAGGATGTGTGTATGTGTGTATATGTGTGTGCACGCGCACATGCGTGCAGTATTTGTTTGTTTTGAGAGTGAGGGAGGTCTGAGCTGACACATACTACGTTGTATATGTCCTAACACATCTTTGAAACTTCCAATTTAGGTCAAGGGAGCTAGTGCAATGAATGGTGGGGTATTCCGGGTGTCCCGTCCCACTCTCCTCTCCTCCTCTCATTCCACACATGCCTGCCAGAGTCCCACAGTCATGTTCACAGATCTATTAAAAAATTACCAACTATTGTCCGTCCGGCAGCGGTATAGTGCAATAGAAACGCTGTTGTTTACACACACACAAAACATGCCCAGCAAGTATGTTCTCCCTGTTTGGGCTAAACACATGCAAGCATCTGGTCAACACACAGTGAGCTGACAAGGCCAGCTGTAGCTAGTTACAATTAAGTGATGGTTAACGACTAGCAGGCAGCACGTGTCTGAAAAACAAGCTGTATTGTAGCTTATGCATTTTGTATTTTGACAACTCATTTCTGCAGCAAGGTTAGTCTGAAAATAATCATAGACCTCTAGGGGGATTCCTCATACTTACTACCAGTGTTGGGCAGTAACTAATTTTAGATTACATATTACTGTAATATTATTACTTTTGCTCCAAAAAGTAAAGTAACGAGATTACTCTGCAAAAATGGGTAATAAGTAACGCATTACTTTGCAAGTAACGCCAAGTTACTTTTTTAAAATGAGCTTGTTGTTGCATGCAAAAATAGAACAGATTTACAAGCTATCGACAGGCACTGTAACAACAGAGATGTGCAGTAGATTGTAGATCCAGTCCACACGCTGCATCCTGCGCACAGTTATGTACACTACAAATCGCTTGCTGCTTTATTTTGTATTTTATTTTTAAATACAAGACCTCAACTGTCTTTGAAAACAATTGTGAAAAAGTTTAAAAAGTCAAAGTTTCCAGGTGCAGTTTGTGGGATTGGAGACTATTATTATTCCAATAATTTGGATTCAGTTCTAAAAAGAGCTCGCTAAACAGGTTATGTTGTACATCTCTATTTTTTCAAAGGCGGTGATGAGAACTTGAGAAAGTAATAACGTAATATGTAATATATTACTCTTCTATTCCAGTAATAAGTAAAGTAATGATATTACTTTGTCTAAGGGGTAACGAGTAAAGTAAAGAAGTTACTTTCCTAAGTAATATAGACCAATACTACTTACTACAGGGGGCCTGCAAAATCTCTGAGTGACCCAAAAATAGCGCAACGGCTCACAGCATGAGGCGCTTTGAGCTTGTAAATCGCTAATTCTTAGCAAAGGGAAAAAAGAACAGACCAAGTACAGAGCCAAAGAACATGATGACTAAGCACTGACGGTTTCCGTTAACATGAATCCAACATGCACTGATGATGAACTATCTACGATCTATGAAATCTATGAAAAAGGTTCAATCTGCATCGATTATAGTCTCTTTTTTTCAGCTAGGGGGTCCTTGGGCGAAAAATGTCAGAGACCCGTGTGCTAAAGGATAGTACCGTATTGTTCTGATTCAGACGACCCTGGTTATAAGACAACCCCCGTTTTTCAAGATTCATTTGTGTAAAAAGAACATTGAATGTCAAATAATATAGTCCCCAGATATTAAGACGACTCAATTTTTTAGGATATTTCTATTGGAAATAAAAAACACTGTCTTATACTCAGGCCAATAGAGTATTTTGTATCAGTGCGTGTGTTGACAGGCCAACAGGAGGGTCTATTGGCATGCCAAAACTTACACATAGGGATACAAGATTTTTTGCATATCACAAAACATAACAACTTGCTTTGTAAATGCAACAAATTCACACTTCTCTTAAAAGTACTGCACTTCCTTCTGGTTGTCAATGAGTGTGTGTTTTTCTATGTTTGAGATTACTGAGTGAAGAATCAAGCCATACAGAACCGTTTACTCAGGACATATTTGTGAGTTAGAACAAATATGTCCTTTCGTGGCTGTGAGAGCGTTCCTCATGCTAGCCTAAATGGATAACAATGTGTTTATTATGTGGTATGTAAACCACGTCAACCATGCAGTCCATGTCTTAAAAACAAGCACAAGCACTACAAACATGGCTGACTGTGTGTGTGTATGTGTGTGTGTGTGTGTGTGTGTGTGTGTGTGTGTGTGTGTGTGTGTGTGTGTGTGTGTGTGTGTGTGTGTGTGTGTGTGTGTGTGTGTGTGTGTGTGTGTGTGTGTGTGTTGTGCCTGCTGTCCTAATGGTCCAGGCCCATGCCCCATATGGGCTCTGGCCTGACAGTGTGTCGCATGTTTGAGTCAAATTCATGATTCATTCATCAATTAACCAAATATTCAAATTGTTAGTTTTAGTAACAATATTGTGCCTGCTGTTGTACATACTGTTGAGTTGATATGTTGACGCATAGGGTTTAGGCTTGAGATGTGCAACACAGAGGAGTTATCGGATTGAACCTTGAGGAAATGGAATCGGTTCGTCCACATTTGGAACCGTTTCTGTAACTGGTTTTATCACACTCAAAGCTGGTATGTGGACTGCCTGTCTGCTATACTGGTGGTTCTGAAACTTTTACATTTCAACAACCCCAAACCTAACCAAACCAGGGCTTGGTTAGGGTTTGGGAACTTGGGGATACGGTAAGGGTGTGGGTTAGAGTGTCCTGTCACGTGAAACACAACCGACTGCCGTGGCTGTTCTCTCTCTCTAAATCTCATGAAATGTTGATACGTGGCACAAATTAATAATTAATGGGCCTAGTTTGATATGAAAACTAAAGGGTTGAAAACCACTGTCCTAAATGTTGTGTACTGTTGCCTATTGTAATGGTGGGACTCGATTAAAAATATATCTAAACTGCCCGTAGATCCCATTAGTCCCCAAACACTATGTTGTGGTCACTTGCAACTCACTGGTAGCAGTTGTTATGGAAGCGGTTGTAGCTTCCCAGCGCCGTCAGCGCCCCCAGACCGATGGCATAGGAGAAGAAGATCTGAGTTCCAGCGTCGATCCACACCTGAACACAGTTATGTAACAGTGTAAATCAGGGGTTTTCAACAGGTGGTTCGGGGACCACCAGTGATCCCTGAGAGGATTCCAGGTGGTCCCCAGGCTAAATGATGGAAAGTTGGTTAACCAGATGTAACTCTTGAGAGTGTAAAAATGAAACCAAATGGACCCGCAAGGGTCCATTTGGTTTCATTTCAAGAGTTAAAATATTCATCATCTGAATTAGCACCACTTAAACAAGAATGTCTACACTCTTTTGTTTGCAATACCCAGCCTGGAATTGTGGAACCAAAAGAATTCTTTAGTTTTAGGTCTTTGGGGTGAAAATGTAATCGAATGGTGGTCCGTGGCTCAAATGCCGAATAAATGGTGGTCCCTGGTGTCACAAAAGGTTGAAAACCCCTGGTGTAAATAGATGTAATCAATCAATCAATCAATCAATCAATCAATCAATCAATCAATCAATCAATCAATCAATCAATCAATCAAGCACAATCCAGGGTCCAGACACAAACCTGTGCTTCTCCCAGCTTGGACCAGTCTGGTTTCAGGTAGTAGATGATGCCCTCCTTGGCTCCTGGGAGAGTGATTCCGTGGGCCAACAGCACCACCAGAACTACGTAGGGGAAGAGGGCAGTGAAGTACACCACCTACAACACAGTGAAGAATCAGGTGATCAGTTGGCGAAAAAGTATTAAGTTGGGTCATGAAGTGGAACTCGATAGTCATAAACAAGACAGTCACACAATCTATGAATTCTCTATGCGAATATTTAATACAAATATGTAAATATATCGTTGACGCAGGCTGTCAGGACATCGGTAGTCTATTGACAAGGCACTTGTTGTGTCGTGCTGAGAATGCCCTCCTCCCACTGGCACTTCTGGGAAGAGTAAAGCAGTGACGGAGAACATATTTGCTTTGATCTGGAGGGAACACGGGGAGAAAAGCTCTCCCAAGCATCTACGTGTGGGAGAAAAGTTACTAATCGGATTACTAAAAAGGCTGACTCAAATCTCCCCCATTGTGTTTTTCCCTCTCTGGGAGACTGGCTCAATAGCTACTTGGTTGTGATTCATGTTTTTATGTGGGGGTACCTACCTACCCTAAGCGAGACGCTTGCCAACCTTGGCCTGGAGGGTATGGGTACTGATGACGTGGAGGAGGGAACACGCCTCCAGCACACACACACAGCGTCCCCAGCGGGAGTCCATGAAGACCTTGTGAGGTCTTATGTACATTTCCCGCCAGAATTAATTAAAGATTAGTACAGTATGAGCTCCATTTTCGTTACCGCTAAACCCCTTATCCCTTAACTTCTTTGCCTTTTTAAACTTAACTTAAAAAAAAACATTTTTCAGTAGTTCAAATGGCCAGTCTAAAAGCTCACAATAGATTGACATGTTGAAATATTCCAAAAAGTTTTTCAAAATAGTAAAAATGAAATAAGGGTTTTGGGATAACAGTTTTAGCATGTAAGAAAAACGGAGCCCTATATGCCAGGATATCTCCCTATTTAACCCTTATTTTGAAGATCCAAAACACAGCTTACGATTAGATTAGATCAAAAACATTTTAGGCAACAACAGAATTAACATAACCTACCTGTTTGGTACTTTGTCGCTTTGTCTTATCTTTTTGTCACGGACGTACAGTATATAGAACACCATGTTGATGTACTGTAATGCTGTAATATTATTATTTCTATTATATCATTATTATATCACCAACCTATAACCAGTAAGGGACAGCAATTGCCAAAACAATGCACAACAACAAATAGGCCACTACTGTCAGAGCAATAATAGCAGTAGTGAGTCCACGGTACAATCTATATAAAGAATACAAGCATAAGGGCCCAGGGTTCACTGGCATTGTACTACCCTAAATAAAGGTGTGAGACATTCACATCTAAACAGTAAAGACACAAATGACAAATGATGTTTTTGAGTTCCTATGTGCTTCAGTCTAGACAATGATCCTATTGCTATCTAAAGCTGCTTTGAGGTCAAAAGGGTAAAGTGCAAATAATGTATCTAGGCAAAAAAAGCTGTGTCAAATATGTCTATAGCCTGTCGGACTATAATATTATAACTCACAATCACACACACACCCAGGCATGCATGCATGCACACACACACACACACACACACACACACACACACGCACACGCACACGCACACGCACACGCACACGCACACACACACACACACACACACACACACACACACACACACACACACACACACACACACACACCTGCTCACCTTGCCAGTGGATTTGACTCCCTTCCATATGCAGAAGTAAACAATAATCCAGGTGACAATAAGACACAGTACCATCTGGTAGCTGATGTCACCAGGCTGGTCCAGCCCACCAGACAGTCTGAGGACCTTCCGCCTGCACACAGAGAGCAACACACGGTCATGAGGCTACCAAAGAGAAAAACAACAACAAGACAGCAGCACTCCAACAACAGCCAGCTTGTGTAACCAGTAAGAAAAATTATTCACTTACAAAAGTTTTACAGCTACAACCAGAGGTGGAAAACATACTCAAGTCTTTTACTCATTATGCAGAATGACCCATTTCACAAGTTCAAACCTCTACAGCGTATCACATGGGCAGGGGTTGCCTGTGTCTGCCATTTATACCGTTCTACTGTTTATTATTTTAACTGTTCATTGCCCATTATAATGTTTCATTTACAGTATATGTTGTATATACTGTATATCTTAAAATGTTTATAAATATTTTCATATGTATGTAGTATCTATTGTTCTTGATTACTGGGACACTACACAGTGTTAGTATTAGTTTTACGCAGAGCCTAAGGAACAATGAGAATGACCAAAGCGATGGAAAGGGCAGTTTTCGCTTCAATAATGGATTATATTGTTGTTGTGTCGTGTTGTACTTTTGTTTCTCTAGGCTATGACAACCGTCAACAATTGAATTTAATAGATATTGTGAATTGATATAGAATTGGCTAGCTGGGAAACAGACGGCTCTCTACGTGGAAGTGTCCCTGAAAACAAGTGTAACCAAATGTCTTCTTCTCTTGAAGTGGGTTCAGGTTTGGAACATACAGATGTGATAGAAACAATCATTAAACAATAAAGAATGGAACCAGTTCTAGAACCAAAGTTCTTTTGGAGAAGCAGCCTATACTCCCACTAGTTTAGGATGGATTAAATGCAGAGGACAATATTTCACCGCATTGTGCAAATAAACAGTGACAAAGGCAGTGGCGACCAAACTCATCATTATCATGCTATAATGCAGTGGCTTTCAAACAGTGGTCTGAGGACTGCCACACTAGTGGTACTTGAGGGGATTCCAAGTGGTCGAGGGCAAAATGATGAAGAGTTGGCAACTCTTGATTTCATTTTACACCCTCAAGAGTTAAACTATTGTTAAACATCTGTATTATTTAATTAGAGAATTTCATTTAATTTAATTAGAGATCAATACAGATTTGTGTCATATGATCGCCCTTATAATGGATATTATCAAACAGGTACTTTTGAGGAACGGATCTGATTGGTTGAAACATGTAGTTGCTTAAACAGTAACACCAATCAAATCAAGAATTGAGCTGCTTTTCGCTCAGAGCACAGCAGACTTAGTGGCTAGGCTAGCTTGTGGTTGCAGTGACTACATCTGTCATTGAAGCACATTGTGTTGCACTTCTTGGGTGAAATGTGTTACACAAATGAAGTTTTGATTGATTGATTAATTGATTGATTGATTGATTGATTGATTGATTGATTGATTGATTGATTGATTAAAATAAGCATTTTTACATTTAAGAGTAACGCTTGCATAATTGTCATAGTACACCCGAGGGTGTGGTTCAACATGATTCTTGGCACGGTGGAAATCACGGTGGAAAGAATCACATTACACCACACCCTCTTGTGTAATATCACTTAAATATACAGTATAATTGACGTTGATATGAACAGGGCAGAAAACCAGTGATATAATGTCATTGAGTACAGTACATTCCAGGGTAGAAACAAAATGAAACCTTACTCCCAGAACTCGATCACTGGCGAGCGCAAGCCTGCGACATCCAGAAGACAGCTGCCATTGTTGAAGAGCGGCGTGGCCGAGAGCGAGAGGGACAGGTTGAGGGCAGAGGACGAGGACGAGAGGGGGTCAGCGGCAGCCGGCGGCGGCAGGGAGGATGCGGGGACGCTGTGGTTGGAGCAGGAGACGCTACGGAAGTCCTGTGTGCAGTTGGGGGTGTTCCAGGGGTGGCCGCAGGTGGCCCAGGGCAGCGGCGTGGCGAAGGAGTGCAGCAGGAAGTAGAGGCCCCACACCAGGATCATGATGTAGTAGGTGTTGCAGAAGAACACGATCACCATGGAGGCCAGCCCCAAGCCTGGACAGACGGGACAGAGAGAGAGAGATAACTATTTTTTGACAGAACATGGATATTTAGTTTTGTATTGTCTATCCTCTTGAAATGTTGAAATGTTACATACCTCTGTTTACCAATTTAATTGTACATACAGTACATGGGGTTATTGTCATTGTTTTGTTTCACCTTTGCTTTGGTAAAACATGTTTTCTCTTGCCAATAAAGTCAATTCAGTTCAATTCAAATAAGCTTTATTGCCATGAGAAAACAAACATTTAAATTTCCAAAGTAAATATCCCAAAAGTCTTTGAATTGAATTGACAACTGAAATTGAAAGACAGAAGGAAGGAGACAGAGAGAGAGAACAGGGTGGGGTGACTTGCGTAGATGCGTAGATGTCGGAAAGAGTGAGAGGTGGAGGAATGCTGGAACATTTGTGCATCGGACGGAGACACAAATACGATCCCTCCCTCTTTCTCAGTCTCAGTTTGAAAAGATTTTTCATGATCTGTTTTAAACAGTAAACTGTATACTTTGTTATATGAAATGTATATTTGTCCCATTATTAAAGTGATGCTGAATGTTTAATGGAAACATCAGCTTCTTTAGTAGTCTCATCCATTTGCTGTTTTTATTTGTAGACCTACCGCTGACCTCAATAAAATATTCATTTTAATTCAATCTCTCGCCCTCCCTGTGACGCATGCACGCACATGCACGTGCGCACGCGTGCACGCACGCACGCACGCACGCACGCACGCACGCACGCACACACACACACACACACACACACACACACACACACACACACACACACACACACACACACAGACACACACAAACTTACTTACTTGTGTACTTTTAACATTAATTAAAAAAAATGTCAAACCTGTCTCAATGCCTACCTACCTACCTGTCTCAATCCTCGTTCCTGTCTGCAACATCACTGACATGCCAGTAATCACAGTAAAGCTGTATTGATCCAGTAAACAAAGTGTGTTCGAACCTTTAAAGAGGGGTACGATGTTCCAGGTGGACACGCCTCCCTGCTTCATGAACTGACCCAGAGCGATCTCCAGGAAGAACACCGGGATGCCCCCGATGAACACGATCAGCAGGTAGGGGATGAGAAACACACCTGCAACACAACACACACACACACACACACACACACACACACACACACACACACACACACACACACACACACACACACACACACACACACACACACAGATTTTATCATTAATTTATATCCACACAAGGACACAAATATTTAGAAGATGCTGTACATTAGACAGGTACTGATAAAGATTTTTTTTTCCAAACTGTTTAGCTGCATTGAATACATACAACCACAATGGAAACAAGTCCTCATGGAGTTTTTAGCGTTTAAGGAGCACTGATATCTATATTTTGCTTTCGGACTAGTATTTCAGACTAATAATGTAGGCTTTTAGGACAAACATTTTGTGAATGCCATTTTTAATACATTTGGGGTAATTAAACAGAAGTCTAAACCCCCCAAAATAGCACATTTAACGAACTCACAACAGTGAGTTAAGCTTGTTCATTCTCATCTGGCATAACTCCATCTCTAATCCCTGAAATATGTAATCCAAACACTTAACCTCAGCTTGAACCTTTTCTTCTTTTTTTTTCTTTCTCTTTTTTTCTTGCTTTTGTTAACCATAATACAACAATTTCTCTTATGAGTATCAGGTAAATGGTCCTTGGAATAATGTCCATTTCTCATATAGCATATTTGTGGGACATGGTAGTAACCAGTGTTGGTCTATATTACTTAGGAAAGTAACTTCTTTACTTTACTCGTTACCCCTTAGACAAAGTAATATCATTACTTTACTTATTACTGGATTTGAAGAGTAATATATTACATATTACGTTATTACTTTCCCAAGTTCTCAACACCGCTTTTGAAAAATTAGAGAAGTACAACATAATCCGTTTATTACAAAATAAAGCAGCAATGCGATTTGTAGTGTACATAACTGCGCAGGATGCAGTGTGTGGACTGGATCTACAATCTACTGCACATCTCTGTTGTTACAGTACCTGTCAATAGCTTGTACATCTGTTCTATTTTTGCAACAACAAGCTCATTTTAAAAAAGTAACTTGGCGTTACTTGCAAAGTAATGCGTTACTTATTACCCATTTTTGCAGAGTAATCTCGTTACTTTACTTTTTGGAGCAAAAGTAATAATATTACAGTAATATGTAATCTAAAATTAGTTACTGCCCAACACTGGTAGTAACAAGAGACACAGGCACTGAGCTGGGCACACACACACACACACACACACACACACACACACACACACACACACACACACACACACACACACACACACACACACACACACACACACACACACATGCACGTACGAACACACAGTCCAATGTTAGGATAAGTCTTGTATGTGAGGGATTATCCATGAGTACCAAGTCAGTTATGAGAAAATAAACTGCATAGTTTCGTTTAGCCCCCTACAATGTTTGGTTACATTCTCACAATCACTGACTTCCTTCATGTTGATATTATCCCTCTTATGGCTAGAACTCCAGCAGGATGGTGGGTAAACCAGTATAAACAATATACTCTCAAAATCTGGGCATTGAAAATACAGAGTAAACAAATAACCTGTTATGGAATAGGCTATGGCCTCTACCTTTCTTGGCTGAAAATTGTGTTCATTACAATTAGACATGAATGCCACCATTATGCTCAGGGAGATCAAAGTTCCCTGTAGTTAAATGCTAGTCATTATGCTACATTGCTAGTTAAACCAGGATATAACCTGTGATCTACTTGTAACATCATGAGTCATATGTAAGTCATATGATCGCCAGCCATAGGCAAGTGAAGTGATACTCCTGCTGGCATACTGTTAGCTTGCTGACCTTATAGCTGCTTTCGGACAATAATCCACATAGCACGTTATTGGTGACACGTTTCTTAAGAATAAAATAATAGTACAGTGTGGAATTGTGCACAATTGTTCATTAAATCAAAGCAAGGAAGGTTGCACTCATTTACTATTTCCATTTGCTGCATTATACAGACCCAACCTTCACCGGTTCATAGTTTTTGCTCCCTTTTAAAAAGAGGAAGTAAACAATAGGCTACTGGGTGATCAGTTTGTGAATGAAGGCAATGATACCTCACTCCTGAAAGATGTCTTGGTGTATGGCTTTGTAGCAATTAGTTCAACAAAACAATAAACAAATTTGTCTAGGATTGTGTGTGACCTCAGTGAAACTAAAGAAATGCAAGTAGAGTTATTACATTTGATTAAGGCCGCCTCAAAGCCCCCTCAAAATGAGAAGAAATTCTCCTCACTCATGCTAAAATGCACTGCATTTTCATAAAATGAACAAAATGTCATTCTATGCATGTTTCTAATGTATTTAGACCAATCTCAGAGCCATGAGACATAATTATGTTCATGCATGCACGCACAAGCAAGCATAGTCTGAAAAGTCATGTTTTTAGCATTTACCAAGAACAAAACAATACTCAGATGGTCGTCCCTCTGAGAGAGCAGACAAGAGGAGAAAGATGGAAGGAAAGAGAGGGAGGGGCTGAGCAAGGACACAGATAAGTGATGTGCTGACTGAGGGAGTGTCTGGAGTGTTTTGGACCTTACTGTTTAGTATTGACCTTGAGAGAGACAGATGCTTGGACAGTACACTATCAGGGAGATATC
Organism: Benthosema pterotum; assembly: GCA_039105355.1. Taxonomy (NCBI): domain Eukaryota; kingdom Metazoa; phylum Chordata; class Actinopteri; order Myctophiformes; family Myctophidae; genus Benthosema; species Benthosema pterotum. Next base: position 32,669,397 of record CM076968.1, read on the forward strand.
GCTGCTGTCGGGGCAGCAGTCATTTTTATTTGTGTAAAATGAACACCCTGCCCACTTCATGATACTAGAGCACCACACCAAAACATCAAAGGTACCAGATGTTCATTCTGATGATATGCTTGGATGGATGGATGTTGCATGTTTGTTATTTAACTCATGACAAAGCTAAGCTCTTGGCAGGCAGTAGGTGAGTCTCATTGGCTAAAGTGCTGTATTGATTACCATATGGCGGGTAAAAGCATAAATACGTTGTAGAAGAACCACAACAGCCATAAACGCAGGTACAAATGAACATGTCGAAACGCGTTGATTACACACCCAAAATGGACGACTTGACTGTTTGACTTGTGGGTCTATGATTTTCAGGGCAAGCCTTCCAATGCTATCAGCTTGCGTTCCTTTTCTCTTGTATATTGTACCTGGAGGCTTTATGTAGTCGTGTTTTCTCTAATCATGGTGTGGTGGTGGTGAGGGGTTTGGTGTCTCATCAGCCGTAAAGGCCTAATTTCCCATTGGCCTAATAGACTCCTTAGAGAGCAGCCAATCATGGATATCTCAACACAGCATCACTACTCAATCTGATAAAACTTAAGATCAGTCTGTAGAAGGGTAGATGATGGGGGACAGTTGCGCACAGTAGAGCATAAGACCAGATGCAAATGACTTACTGAAAGATAACATTGTGTTTGTGTTTGTTTTTGTTCTTCTTCTTCTACAAAAAAGGAAAAGTGGATTATTACAGCTCCACCTTGAGGTCAGAGTAGTGCCTGGCATGTGCAAAAACACCTGCCAGGCATTTCTAGGTCTTTTTTGCACACTTGTCTTTCAGCAGAGAAAAATGACAATGACATCCATAACAATAGTAGTGTTCCACTTCCTACACCGCTTTGCTGCCTTATTGGACCCCAGATAAAAAAAATATGTCATGGATATTTACGTCAATGCTAATGAAACTGCTGCAATTCTTTCAATGAATAAAGTATCGGTGTGGGGGGTGATGCTGCTGGCAAGGCGGCGGATGAGACGGAGTCACATGAATGGCTGTGACGCAGAACGGAGAGAGAGAGAGAGGGAGAGAGAGGGAGAGAGAGAAAGAAGAGAGAGAGCCCTGGCATAAAAAACTGGGGCAGCACTGTTGAAACACAGAGGAGATCCAAAGATCTATCTATCTCTCTCTTTCACACACACACACACACACACACACACACACACACACACACACACACACACACACACACACACACACACACACACACACACACACACACACACACACACACACACACACACACACACACACACACAAAGAAAGACGCTGCTACTGAGTGAGTGACGCTATAGCTCTCTACTCCGTTACGTTTCCCTCCTCAGCCAGCCTCCCATTCACTGAGAGCAGGCGGCTTTATCCTTATAAGGAAACGTTTGTGAGCATATGTCTGAGGGAGATAGAGGGAGAGAGAGAGAGAGAGAGATGGAGAATCAGAGAGAGAGAGAGAGAGAGAGAGAGAGAGAGAGAGAGAGAGAGAGAGAGAGAGAGAGAGAGAGAGAGATGGAGAATGAGAGAGAGAGAGAGAGAATGGGATGGGAGGCAGATGCAGTGTGAAGTGTGAATGGACGGATGGGACACATCCCACACTGCTACTAAAGACTGCTATTTGGCCAATGCGTGCCACGTCGTAGAATGGAGTGGCACCCTGAAAATAAGGTGATCTACTTCTCACAGCCACGTTGCAAAAGCGACGTGCCTGTGAGCTTGTAGATCGTCCGTTTCCGGCTGCGTGACACCATCAAATTACTGCATCGTTCAGGGTCTTATTACATAAACGCCAGTTCTATTCGTGACTGCGACATTGCACATCCAACCAAACAACTACTACGTGCATCAGGGCACGAGTGACAGTACTCGTACGGTTGCTTACAGAGAATCTGTAATTTCACCCGCCATGTGTGTGATGTGTGTGTTTGTGTGCGTGCCTTGCCGCGCATATCCACTTAACTATTAACCTCAATACACAGTGACTCTCAGAGCTTCAACTCTCTTATCTCTTATTGCTCAGTTACAGTTACAAACCAGGCTTTTGGTTCAAGGTGAACAAGGGAAAGTGTTTGTCTAAAATGTCCCAGGAGTGAAAGAAAGGAGAGGAATTACCGGTAAGAGATGGCAGACACACACGAAGACGCACGCACGCATGCACGTACACAGAACGACAGGGGACAGGACACTTTATTGTCTGTCCACCCATCTGTCCATCTGTCTGCCTGTGTGCCCCCCTGGTCAGGAGGAGAGAGGAGAGAGGAGGGAGGGAGAAAGCACCTTTGTGTTCTTCATGGGTGGTGGACTGTGTGAGGCAGCCCATTGTTACACGATACCAGAAGGTGGGTATCAAAGCAGCTGGGTCACAAGACTCACAGGGAGCGAGGGCGGGAGGGAGGACACACACACACGTACAGTACACACAAAGTTCTAGACAGACCGTATTAAAGAAAATGGGAGCGGCGGTGATAAGAAAAGGCCAAAGGTTGATGTCGGTCAAAACAACAATGAAGGAGGCAGGAAACAGAAGCAAAGGATTTCGAGGGAACTCATAAAAGCGGGATGGACGGACAGACGGACATACAGACAGACAGTGACTGTGGGCTCTGCTTGCTAACACCATGTGATGTGATGGATGTGGGTGAGGCATGGCGATGGCTCACGGCTACGTGCTGGCAGGCATGTCTCTCTTCAGTGCTTCTCAACCTTTTTTAGGCCGTGAGTCAGGGGCGGATCTAGGGCATAGGCATGGGGGGGCAATGCCCCCCTAAATGTCCAGTCTGCCCCACCAAACATGATGGCATGCAAAACAACCCAAGATATTTCAGTGCTTATATTTAAAAGTATTTGAAACACTACTGAAAATGGTATGGGGGCGGCTTCATGAAGCTGCCCCCTTACCATTTTCTTCTGCCCCCCCAATTGTGAAATGTTACATCCGCCCCTGCCCTGAGTGACCCCCCGCCCCCCAGAATAATCAATAATCAAATGACTTGTTTCATGTATGTTTTATGTAAAGCATTTGGTAACTTTCTGTGTGCAATGCAAATAATATTTATTGATATTATTACAATACAGCCTCAGATGTAATTTCCTGCTTTGCATCAGAGCTACAAAACGTGTGGAGCTACTAATAGTACATCCGCAATTATAAACCACAGTAACCACTGCAATGAAAGTCAAAGAGCCTCCTTTTCTACAATGAGAACAATAGTTTTAGAGGAAGTAGCTAACTATAGCTGATGTCATGTGATATGAGTACTGTACTGTATGACCATGTGTCATAATGTTTCCCCCTAAAAAAAATACAAAGCGTTTTGGATTGAACTTTGAACTACTTAAAGGAATACTTTCATACACGTTTGGGGTCACTAAATGGACTGGGTTCCATCAGCTCTCTAGAATACTCCTTTTATTGCCCACGACAGAAAATAGCTGACCTCCAAGCAAGGTTGCGGATCGGCTATTTTCGGTGCCTGTTATGACATGCCTGGAGGAGGCAAGGTCAGCGGTGACGTCTGCCTAGCGAGGAATCGAAGGATTCTGTTTTTACCCCTCAGGTTAGTGTCCAAGTGTCCTTGAGAAAGAAACCCTAATGGCTATGTGAATATGTGTGTGAATCCACACATGAATGGGTGAACATAAGGCGTAAGCCTTTAAGCTATTTGCCAGATCAGCTCTACGCAGTTTTTGATTACGTGGCCTTAGATCTGAAATTATTATTTGTAGTTGTCCATAGTTCAAAGCCAATCATTAATGGTGTATTTGTAAGACAATTAATCGTCAACTTCAGTGTTTCCCATATGAGTGAGGGGCTGCCACACAATCACAATGACCCGCCACCACAGTATGACGCAAAAGACAGCAACCTTCCGCACCCCAGATTGTCTCTCCTCGCAGCGTCTTACCTCCTCCGTTCTTGTAGCACAGGTAGGGGAAGCGCCACACGTTGCCCAGGCCCACGGCGAAGCCCACGCAGGACATGATGAAGTCCATCTGCCTGCTCCACGTCTCTCTCTCCGCCAGCGGCGCCGGCGGTGCCGCCACCGCCACCGAGACGTCATGGTGGTTCTGCAGCGGTCCGCCACCTCCTTCTCCGCCGCCCTCGTCCCGCCCAGCTCCTCCGCCTCCTCCTCCACCCGGGACGGACACCAGGGGTCGAGCCATCCCCCCGGAACCTTCCTCGTCCTCCTCCTGGGGAACCGCAGCCCCTCCTATCTCTACCTGGGGGAGACCCACCTCACCTGGGGAAGGAGAGGACACAGGAAGCAGCGCAGAAAATTAGACTTCACTGTCACAGAAAGGCCTTTTTTTAGAACTGGCTTCTATCCACTCTAGCTCTACACACTTCCACTTGGTTTGAGCGTAGATATACAGCATAAATAATAAAGACGGCACCGGGATTCCCCTCCCATTCAGTGGTGTCTCTATTTATCTATGCTCAAATCAAGTGGGTGTGTTTCAGGGGAGTGGATAGGAGCTAGTTTCAAAAAGAGGAAAAGTTAGGCATTACACACGCTCAGTACAGTACAGCCAATAACATAATCTCACACATGAATGCTTCATGGTTGGTGAACCTTATTTTGTCTACTTGAATGTAAAGTGTTGTATTGTTCACACAACACGTGCACAAGGCATGCACACCCACACAAACCCTGAACTTGATGTCTCTTAGATAGCAGCCATGCAGACTGTTGGGCCTTGAAATGACTATTATTAAGAGAAAGAGAAAAAATCTGGAGAAAGCCAGCTAGATAAGATGAGTGTTGGTGTAAGTACTTAACACACACAGACAGCGCCAGTGCAGATACGGACCAGCATTTCAAAACTAAACCATGACCGGAGCCAAACAGCGCTTCTAGAATCACATCACTTATCGTCCATTAAATTACAGCTCTCTGCAGTGGCTGTCAACAAGCAGTCAAATCCCTGGTGTTAATTTGATACTGGGTGGGGAGTGTAAAAAAAACTACAGTAAATATTCAAGGGTTCAAAAATCTGACATCATTTTTGGGGGTGAGACCTTTGCTGCAGTATTACACAACATACAGTATAGCCTTGGTTAAAAGCGAAATAAATTTGCAGATCTGCTATTTTCTGTGTACAAACTGAATCCATTGATGACTTTTGTGGAATCCAAGTGACTGAAATGAGTTGTGGTCGACTGAGAGACTTTAATCCATATGTACACCCCTTTATGGGTCCATTTCTACACTCAGGATCTCACAGTGTTGGGGGGGGGGAATTCCCCCTACCCACTGGTTGGCTATGGAGGCAAAATGGTGTTGCAGTCAATTCGTTCTCAGTCACAGATCTGAGAGCCTTGTCATCGCTCTGAGAACTACATGCCTCCCCTGGCCTGTGCAGTCGTGCGCACGCACACACACACACACACACACACACACACACACACACACACACACACACACACACACACACACACACACACACACAAACGCACGCGCACGCGCACGCGCACACGCACACGCACACACACACACACACACACACACACACACACACACACACACACACACACACACACACACACACTGTACTGTTGTGTAACATTTCAGACACATTGATATGTGTGATGCGGCATAAAACGACAGCCTAGAAACCCAGGTGTCTGACTGTAAGACTCGGCAAAAGCGTTACATCACAAGCACAGTAGCACACACATGCACGCTCGAACGCACGCACACACACGCAATCTGCCACTTCATGGGTGCCCATTCATTCCATGATATCACTTTCTGCTGCTACGGGGTGGACGGAACGCACACACAAAGCAGATTGATCCAGATCGGGGCAGTTTGAAGAGGAGTGTGGGCAGACCAGGGAAGAAGTGTGCAGAGGAGAGAGATACAGAGCAGACAGAGGCAATGCTGATGATGATGATGATGGGCATGGATGGATGTGAGAGAGCTAATAGCATCTATGGAGCTCCTATAGCTAACCCTGTGGGTCTCAGAGCAAGGTCTGGCAGGGAGTACCATGCAGGGGTCCTTGGGGGGGGTGGGGGGCTCCAGGAAGTCCCTGGTAAAATAATTTAATTTTTCAGCTCTTCTAAAATACCATTTTTGGGAAGAAAAAAGAAATTTTAAAAAATATAAGCAATATTTTAAGATAGGCGCCCATAGTTCATGTTTTCATTGCAATGCATCCAAGTGCGTCACAATAGTTCACTCTTTACATTCACGTCACATTGACGTGCATTTGGGGTCTGTGAATAGAGGAAAAAGCCATGCTCTCTACACAGTGCTTTTCAACCAGTGGTTCCGAGGACTACAAGTGGTGTTTCCAGGTGGTCCCCACCCAGCTAATTAAATGATGGAAGAGTTGGTAACCAAATGGATCTTATATCTCTTTAACACTAGAGAGTGTAATATGATTGATCCAAATGGACCTGTTTCATTTTACACTCTCCAGAGTTAAATTATTGTTAAACATCCGCATTACTAATCTCACAAGCAGTCTACTCTACTCTAGATGTTTTCAGATAATGAATTTTGACCAACATTTGGTTGTTATCTCTCCTAATGCCCCCGGCAGCAATACAGCATGGGATTGTGAACAAAACCTACAACAATACCAATATGCTTCACAGAGGCTAAATGTCATCAAATGATGGTCCCTGGCTCAAATTCAGAATAAATCATGGGCATTTGTACCACAGGCTACAATGGTTTTCAAAGTGGGGTCCGGGGACCACAGTAGTCGTGCAGCATGTGCCAAGGGGTACGCAGTAAAATGAGGCATAGTGTTAACCATTTGAGTCCTATACTTTCAGAATGTTGAAGGGGTTATGCAGCTATTCTTATTCTATTGCATTTAAAAAAAAATCTGGACACCATGGTTGAAAGTGCTTTTCATTAATATTTCACTAACTAGACATTGCAGCTCAGAGAATATATAAGAATGACTACTATTCAGAAAATGAGACAAAAACATTCCCTGACATTAAGTATTTTCTAACGGGGGTCTTTGTGGTGGCCTATCAACATGAAATATTTTTAATAACCACTGCTCTACTGTCTCCTTTAAAACTAACTAGCCTGCTTTCATATAGGTGGCCAATATGCCTACTATACTGCCTACACTATATGGCTTCAAAACACAAAGTTGTGTGAAGTTGATGCTAGTTGCCTACACCTGTAATGGTCAAATTTAATCTGTAATACAAATGAACTTGCCTTGCCTTTTACTATCATGCTTCCATCTGTGTTGGTTTATAATGCTACTTGAGTTCAGCACAAATAAGTTACTTTCACTTTTCACTGACACATTGCCCTTAATTGCATCACAGCTTTAAGCTTTTCACCTAGAACTGTACTGGGGAAAAGGGAAACAAACCCTCACATGACTGTAAAACTATATAGTCAGGTGTTTCTTCTTGGGGAAAAAAAGAAAAGAAAAAAGGAAATGAATAGAAAATAAGGAAGTGTAAAGGGTTTTCACAAGCCTGAGTCAAATAGTCATGGTTAAAAAACACAAACACGAGTTCATACAAACATGAATGAGTGATCAACTGTTTATGTTGTCACTATAACACTATACACTGTGTGTATGTCATACTCATATGGTGGTGGTGGGACACTTGCACTCACCTTGGTTTTCCTCCACCTCTGGAGACATATTGTGAGATAGTTGAGCTAATTATGTAGACCAAAATGATCTGTCAGTTTGGCAAGCAGCTGCTGTGTTGTTGGTCTTTAGAAGGTGTCTATAGAGCCAACAAGGTAGTTAGTTAAAGCAGGTATCCTGCAGTCACAGAGGTGATGAGTCTCTAATGCAGTTCCCCAGGAGCCAATAGCCTATACAGGACTTGTCCTTTTCCCCCACTGTAGGCTATGGCGGATGTCTTGATATTTTTTGTTTTTAAAAAATATTCAGTTTTGGTTTCAAGTCGTTCGTCGTTGGTTTTGGTAAGATAAACCCCTCAGAAAGAGATGGAATGAATAGAATATCAAAGCGTCGCAGTCAGACTATGGCCGAGAGCTAGATGACTGGGGGGATTCAGAAGCAGTCGACGAAGCACTTGAAGGTAAGCCTGAAGAATCTCATGGATGAAAATTAAATGAAGAATATAATAAAAAGCCGAGGGTTGATGAGGAGGTCTTGATCTGTCCTTTTATTTCCAAATGTTTCGGTAAACCCGCGTCGTCAGAAGTCCCCCCTCCCCAAAAATAGAGAAAAGCTATTTCATAAGGGTCGGATCGTAGCGTTATTCGAGGCTAAAATACGTGCTGCCTGTTAGGTCCACTGAACGGGCTCTGAGCTGCACGGAGAATGTGAGCCGCTTTTGGCTCCGAGCTGAGCTGCTCTCTGACGGTTGGATGCTGGTTGGATCATCATGCCAGTCCCCCCGCCCCGCCCCCTCCTTCTCCTCATGGCTGCCCGTCTCTCCTCCTTTCGTTGGTCAAACGCAACCCATCGATGCTATTGGCTGATCTGTGCACCCAGCATCAGCAACACGCGCACGGACGCGCGCGCGCGCGCGCGCGCACACACACACACACACACACACACACACACACACACACACACACACACACACACACACACACACACCAATGCCAATGAATGATGACTGATGACAAGGAAGTGGTGAGGCTGGCTGGCAGCATATAAGTGATATTAAGCTTGATGCATGTGTTTGTTAATTCATTTCTTAATTCATTCATATTTCTGCTTTCCTTCTGTGTGTGTTGGGGGGGTGTAAGCAGGTAGACCTGTCACTCACTATGGCATCATCAACCAGGTGCTCCTTGTGCCAAATTAAGTGTGGGGTTTATTGGCAGACAAGGTTTAAAAGGGCTGGACTGCATTCATTCATCCCCAATGTTGCTGTGAGGTTGGCAAATCTGAGGACTGAGGAGAACAAGAGTTTGAATGCATGGCTTTCCTAAATATATCAGTAGCCTATACTACTGGCAGCGGCTGCCTGATAAATTTAAGTAAAAAAAATGCCCTCATTCCATGCTGCTCTGCTGTGCTCCTCCTCCAGTACGCCAGCTAAATGCATGTACAGCAGGGGAGCCCAACCAGTAGATCGGGATCTACCGGTAGATCTCGGCCTGATCACAAGTAGATCTCGGGAGATGTGGGGGGGAAAGAAAAAAAATGGGGTGGAAAAGAAAAAAGAGCGATTTTCGGAGAGCCAGCGAAATCCAAAAGCGACCTCGCCCGCGGGCGCCCGGTTTCAAAAGCGGGCGCCCGCTTTCACAAAAACGGGTGCCCGGTTTCACAAAAACGGGCGCCCGTTTCACAAAAACGGGCGCCCGTTTTCAAAAGCGGGCGCCCGTTTTCAAAAGCGGGCGCCCGTTTTCACAAACTAGGCTATGCCTAAACCTAACTCTAACCCTAAACTTAACCTCAGTAAACCTATGCCTAAACCTAACCTAACCCTAACCATAACCTTTTGAAAACGGGCGCCCGTTTTCAAAAGCGGGCGCCCGGTTTCACAAAAACGGGCGCCCGTTTTTGTGAAACCGGGCGCCCGCTTTTGAAACCGGGCGCCCGCGGGCGAGGTCGCTTTTGGATTTCGCCCCTGCTGGAGATTCGTCTGTGTGTGTGATGCATTTGCAATGGCAGTGTTTGTCCATGTCTGTTGTACTTATGTTGTATTGTTGTAGGCCTATTTATGACAAGTCTGTTGTACTTTATGCTTATATGGACATAAAGTAAAGTGGTAAAACAAAGTAGTGTTGTGTTGTTGTGAAGTTACTGCAGGCTGGCAACGATGCGTGTGGTTTGAAATGTTGATATTGGACTGGTAGATCCCGGAGGGGTTGGCGGCTGAAAAGTAGATCTTGGGTCAAAAAAGGTTGGGCACCCCTGATGTAGTTTTGAAATGTTGATATTGGACTGGTAGATTAAAAGAATAATTACTTTTGTACAAAAAAGGAGAATAAAAAGCCTTTGTCTGAAATCTTAATCTCTTATTGGCTACACAAACCTGTGCTTTCTGATTGTTGGAGAGGACCTTCCCTCTAGAAAAAGATGCCTGTTGTGGCTGAATAATTCTTGTCTTGTCCAATGTTTTCCTCTAGTCTCTCAATTAATTTTCTCTTTCTTCGGACTTTGCCCCGGCGCCAGTAATAACTGGATGGTGAGGCGAATTGCAAATCCCAAATTTATGAACGTATATGAACATATAAGGAACCACCAAGTGCCCTGATTGCACACCAAACGGGGATCACTGAAATTATTTGTGAATTAACCATCACCATCAGACCGACCAAATTCAGCTCACTCTCACTGATCTGGCTGAGGGGCTACAGCTTCAGGACAGTGCCATGGGCACTGACTGATGGCCAATGATTTCATTCAGATCTGCTATTTTAGTCCAAAAATGCTCTTTATCTCTGCACGTCCCTGCAACACACACAATTCCAGTTGTTTGAGTGTTGAATGTTTAATGGAAACAGGCCTCTGGCTTTCTGTGTCATCAATCTGGTGTGTTTGGATCATTGTACTGCCTGTATTGTAAAGAATCATCAATAAAGTATTGAATCAATCAACAGGACCTTGCTCTGTGGTGCCTCTTCTAACTATAAGCACACTGGCTGGCCCATTGCATCATGTCCTGTATGTGATAACAAACCTATACATAACAATAACTTCATGTTTACTATCCACATCAAAAGCCTAGAGGTCTTAAAGAGATGGTGAAATTATTTTCTAGGACAAGCTTCCAAAAACTGTAACAGGAATAATACAGTATAGTCTTGCCATACAGGACTTCAAGCAAAGGCTGTTGATACTTTATTTGCCACTCTTGGTGGTTTGTCTGAGGAATGTGTTTTGAGATAATATTGTCAACTCAAGGCAGCTGGTGTCACAGTTTCTGATTATTTGCATACTTCCCTTATATTTCGTTGCATATCATGGTCATTAAGTTACAGATAACCTATCAATGACATTTGTAAAAGTAAGTACTATAGAGTGAGGTGGGTTTGTCGTGTCATTTAAACTTGCTGCCCCTGACTAGAACAGGTTTGATGTTTGTGTGAGCATGAATATTTAACTCTGCAAAATATTGTTTAATAGGAGTATGTCTCAAAAGAGATGTTAGAATGCAAAATACATTGGTCATGTTAAATGCCATTTAGCATTGATCACCACCTTGTGGACAATGTTTGTGTTTCAGTCCAGAGCTACCATGTAGCAGTCAAATATTCAATGTTGTCCCCATTCATAAAAAATATAAATGACTTCTCATAGCAGCAGGAGAATTGATAAAACATTCTTTAATATATTTTTCACGCCATAGAATATACCTATATAATAAATTATTATGGTTCAGTGCAACATCAAGCAATAATAAATATGATATTCCATTAACTTAACTTATTACATAGATTTAATAAATAACACCCAAATAAATAAGACACACCATCAGCAAATAAAAACAAACTGTTTAACATGAATTACACCTGAAGGGATGGCTTTTCAACACAGGCGCCACAGGGTGGTCATTTGGATCTGAATGCCCCAGCCCTATAGGGTGATGACTGGTCTAGTTATTCATTTAAGCAGCAGATACCCGTAGGGCTCGCAGGACAAAATGAAAACGACCCCACACTTTTGAGTGCCTGACTGGGCCACTGCTTCTCAAGTGCCAAGTTGTCAATCCACACCTACTTACTTAGAGTGGTTTGGATGGTCTAGTATTTGCCCTAGCTCTCTCGAATCATTTCATAGAAAAGGAAACTGATAAACAAACACAGAGGTAGGCTACTCACACAGAAATATCCCATAGGAAGACATCCACAAATCATCACTGTGATATGGCTCTTAATAGATGGCTATCGTTCTGCCCAATAAAATGTTATTATGTGTCGACTAAATTCTATCAAAAGAGTGCTCTGTGGACAGATTGCATTCACCATAATCATTACAAATTATTAAAGTCATACACCTTTACAGTATATCTATACCTTGTTATTTGTAAACTTTAAAACCACACGTCACAAACCCTATCCTACAGTGAATATTTGGCGAAGATTTCAGACCTGCAAGCTACTGTTGTCTGTAACAGAGCTTGTAGATGTGTATTTGGTGTAGGGGGGGTTACATGTTACAGTGCATGGAGTTTAATCTGATAAAACCAGGAAAGAATATTGTGTTAATTTTAGATTTTAGCATTGGCTATTCAAAGATAGCAGGTATACAAGCTCAGAATTATTTTTAGAACCTCTTCAAAGTGTGAGAAGTTGAGAGCTACTGATTTAGAAGGCATTTGTAGAATCTGCATCAGGTCTTAATGTATTATGTGAATAAGAAATTGCATTGTAACGGGAAATTGGGATATTCCCCACCATCATGAACCATCTGTTCAAGTCACAGCTTACAGATGAATGGCTGAAATATTATCGGCCACAGTCAGAAATCCATTTGGTGACAAGCAGATCACAATTGACTTAATTGATGAATAAAAAATAAAAACAAAAACAAAACGATAGTGTCTAAAATGTGCAAAAATCTTAGTATTCCCTTCAATATCCTCTGTAACAACCAGTTGGTTGTTTCAGAAATGCCCCTCTATAGCAGGATGATAGATCCCAGCTTTAACATTAGATTTCCCTATAGCCTAGAATCCAGACTGACTCGCTACAGTCTAGTTTTTACACTTGTCTTCTCAGTCTGGGACTCTTCCTATGTGAAAGGGCTGTTTTTGGACACACAAGAGCCTACAGTACCGATTTGCTGGAAAAGAGCCTATCAATGTGACTCTTCCTAACTAAGACTAAAACATGCCATCTGTAATCTACTGCTTGTATTTGCAAGTATGTAACTGCCTTTTTAGGAGATCAGAAGAAGGTTGGAGTGTTTTAATTCCAATGGAAGAGTGAACGTGGACACCGTTTCTGATCCATTGTCACTGACTGGATTGCATTTTCAAATTTTCATACTAAAACAGCAAAATCGGCTTTATTATCTGCCATTTTCTGTCCCTGAAACATGCTCTCGCGGGGTGTAGCACCAGTAAACAATGGGTGTTTGTGAGTTCAGACTTATAGAAGACCAAGTGTAGGATTTGTGTACCATTTCACCTCTAGCTCTAACAATCTTTAGTCACTTCACTTCCGATTCGTACCGTAACAGTTGTCTTTCAGAAATCAGGCTCAAATTGAACTCTCCCAGACAGAGAAGTGCAATTATAAAAACAAACAAACAAACAAACAAAATGAATGTAGCACAAATTTACCATCATTATCAAAAAATGTGCGCAGGCCTGCGTGGCTATAGGTCCTGGTGGAGGTCGCTGTGTGACATGGGGTGGTACTGCTGCTCCTCCATGCCAGTCTTGGCCTCCTGCCTGTGGGTCACCAGTCTCTGGTAGCGGGCCTGCCGCTGCTGGTCCGGGTCCACGTTCACCCAGCTGTTGGCCTCCCACTTCACCCCACGGGACACCGGGCAGCCTCCGTGGAGAGAGTACTCGTCCAGCTCGCCCATCCAACCTAGGGGACACCCGCAGGAGAGAGAGGGGGCAGGAGACCAGAAACAAAAGAAAGCTCAGAGACGATGTGCAAAAGGTGTACCAGAGAAGTTCTGAAACGTTATTCTGAAACCCTGACTGAATATGTTTTTGTGCTAGGGCAGTGGTTTTCAGACATTGGTGCGGGGATCACCAGTGGTCTTTGAGAGGGTTCCAGCTAAATGATGCAAAGTTGGTTAACTCTTTCAAATGATGCAAAGTTGGTTAACTCTTTCATTTTTATGCTCTGAGACCATAAAAAGTCTACACCACTAGAGAATGTAGAAGATTAATGGTCATTTGCTGATGTTTGCCTGTTTTGTTTCCAAATCCAGCCTGGAATTGTGGACAAAAGCAAAAGAAATGTTTAGTTTTGGCGTCTGTGGGGCTAAAATGTCTTCAAATGGTGGTCTGTGGCTCAAATCTTGAATAAATAGTGGGCCCTGGTATGAAAAATGTTGAAAACCACTGTGCTAGGGAATGCAGATTCAATTAGAATGGTTCAAAAATGTTAAGAAGAAAAAGAAACAAAATAGCCAATGTACAAGCTCGCAGCACAGCATGAAGCTTGTAAAAGTTGCCTGTTATTATTGAATAGCCAATTGTGGATAAAGTGGTTAAAATGATTGTGTATTCAGCACATTTTGCTGATTTCTGGGACCCTCTAGTAGTGTCCAGCCTCCTCAGGCTCACCTCTGCCGTCAGACAGGTGGTTGTACCACAGCAGGGCTGTCCCTGCAGTGGGCTTCACTCGTAGGTTCCCTCTGTCACATGTCTGCCGTGTGTCCGTCAGATCCACACCGTCTTGGACAAGTGCCTGATGCACACACACACACACACACACACACACACACACACACACACACACACACACACACACACACACACACACACACACACACACACACACACACACACACAAATCAAAGGACTGTCTAATCTTTTGTCATGAGACCTGATAATAATAATATTCAGTTTGGTATCAGATTCCTTGACAAGGCTCGGCTGTGTCTGCAACTCTGCATGTTATCAGCAGCATTCAGGCACAAGGTCATTTCACATCATTTGGGAAGGGAACACACGTCATTTGTTAGGCCTGGCGGCTGGATGGTTGCTTCATACGCAGCAGAGAGAGAGAGGACACTAGCCTTGTTTCCAGCCTGATTCCACTGATCAAGCATTATGAAGTGTTTAGGTCAGTGAGTGATCAAGCATTATGAAGTGTTTAGCCTAGCCTAACTCAGACCCACCATGGAGTGGCGACTTTTTAGTTTTAGGCACTGATTTAGTACCACTTTGACACCACTTAGCTTAATGAGAGGAAATGGCAGTGGAAAGATGAAGGGCTGAAAAGTGTAATTCAGCAAAAAGGAAAAAAAAGAAAAAGGAAAAATCTGTGCAGAGTTTAGTGAATGATAATGTTAGTGCATTTAAAGGGGAGAGCACTGAACACTAAAGGAGGCAGAGGAGAGCAGCAAGGCACGCACAGAATATACTTTCTCTAGCGCCACCCTGTGGCTTTTTTTTTTTTTTTACATATATATATATTTTTCACATATTTCAAGGCCATTGTACAGCATTTAAAGGCATTCCGTAATCCGTACCAGCGAAGCACACCTTTAATGTTAGGTCAAATTGGTGTTTTCCTCCCAACCCGAGCAATCAGAAGCCTTGGGGTGATTACCCAGTTGTGGCGCGTCCCGCTGACCTACCAGACTGAGTAGCAAAGTGACACAGCAAATCACAGCATGCAGTGAGACAGGCAGGATAGAGGGAGCACAGCACACACACACCTCTTCCTCAAAGGTACGATTGTCGGCCACAGGGAAGGTGGAGTGTCCGCCGTCCTCCACAGAGTTCAGGTAAAACAGCACAGTGATGTACCTGGGATGGGTGAGGAGTATTTTATTTTATTTCATTAAATCACACTTGTGTGAAGTGAGGAGCACCCACAGTGACTGTCATTCGTTGTAGATTCGCTGCCACAATACACTAGATGTAAATGCAGTGGGTTAGTGCATGAATAGAACAAAATAGGTCACAAGATACTTGTATTATCTGCATGATCACATCAGAAAAGTTTAACTGCTTCTCTAAACAACTAGATTGTTAATATTATTAGTTGAAACAATGAAACAAAACATTGACAACCAAATCATCCACTAGAGGGCACTGAAACAAAATAATGTATTTTAACTCCTTTTCAGTCATGCCAATTTCCAATACTTCTAGGGCCCGATTTTGGTTACATTAGCCCTTATGCGCAATTAACGCACATAGCATTGGGGAAGAGGCGTTCCCCCACTAAAGTCGCTAATTTCGTACCATGCCATCTCCCTTAAATACCTCCTTTACCCGTTAAATTATGCATAGGTGTGGTTTGGGCGTTTTTAGCTTTCATCCAATCCATGTTGGTCTTGCCATTCCCTTTAATTCATCCCCTATCTATTTCCCTTATCCCTACTGCTATGTCTGACCCTCCGAAGCACGCAGCCTGGCTGCGGGCTTAGGACAGACGCCTATTCTCAAAGATCATGCTCTCATTTTCAAACAATTGCTCGGTCAATTCTCAATCATTTCTTACCATTCAACATGTTATGTTGAAAAAACATGTTCCATGTTTTTTTGCTGTATGTGGCGTGCATTTATCCCAAGTCTGCGAAATGTTATAAAGTAAATTGCCAAAAAAAGTCGGCAATTCGCGGCAGAAAACGTTTTTTTTAATCATTGATTTCTCGGTCAATTCTGGACCATTTTTTACATTTCAAAGTGCAGCGTGACGGCAAAGACCTCCTCTCTCAGATGCTGTATAGTATATGTGGGTAGGTCTTCTCTACGATGCGGGATCTAGCAAAATGTAAGTGTCGGGATTTTGGTGGAAACGGTCCACCAAATCCCCGACACTTACATTTTGCTCGATGCGGGATCGTAGAGAAGACCTACCCACATATACTATACAGCATCTGAGAGAGGAGGTCTTTGCCGTCACGCTGCACTTTGAAATGTAAAAAATGGTCCAGAATTGACCGAGAAATCAATGATTAAAAAAACGACTTTTTGCCGCGAATTCCAGAGTTTCCACGTGGAGTCGTGGACATCTCCAAAGGCACACAGACGCACGCACTGTGCGCACGTGGCTCTGCCTTCTCTTATCGGTTAAGGGGTGGTCTCTGATGGCGTTATCTAGTTCCCTAATCTATCTGACGAAATTAGCAACTTAAGGGACTGCGCAACAAACACGCCCATGACCACACCTCCAGCCACAAATAACGGTGTCGGCATAAAGAATAGTGGCTAAGGGAAGAGAAAAGGTGACCAAAATAGCAATAAGGGAATTCGCTGCGGGTATCGGGTAACGTTAGGGACAAGGGGGGGAATGAAAATCGCGCCCCTAGTCCACTGCATTACTGAACCAAATATTTTACTTTTGCGACATTGCATTTATTTGAAAGCTTTAGTTAGTAGTTACTTTGTAGTATTTAGATTATTAGTTACCCAAACATATACTGTACATTTATATAATATACCTTTTGGCCAGTTGAAAATAGCTGGTCGCAATCATCAGCTGATATTTTTATACATTTGAACGAATACAATCTGTCTAAAGACACGCGCGCGCGCGCACACACACACACACACACACACACACACACACACACACACACACACACACACACACACACACACACACACACACACACAGGTCAGATCACGGCAGCAGTTACCTGCATGCGATCTCTGTGAGTGCTGAGGTGTTCCCTGCCAAGCGGGTGTGGGCGCAGGTGCTCTCTGAGTGGGTGGGGCTGCTGTGGTGGTGGGCGTTGCTGAAGCCTCCGTCCTCATAGCGGATGACCTGCAGCGGCTCACTCAGCTCCACCAGGGCCGAAGGCAGGCGGGTCAGACGCGTCACTCTGGGTTGAAACACGGAAACGACCCCAAAAAGGGTTAGTTAGGGCCTTTCAATCCAAGGTACTTTGCATAGATTGTAGATCCCATTCACACCCCAATGGCAGCAGAAACCATGCCAGGTACCAACCAGTACATCGGGGAGCAATTTGGGGTTAAGTGTCTTGCTCAGGGACACATCAACGCTAACTCTAGGGGAGCCCGGGTTCGAACTGGCAACCTTGTGGTTACGAACCAGCCACACAAGCCGCATGTTGTAAAGACATCTGAGGCAAATTCTGCAAATACTATACCCTATAAGAGTGGTTTTCAACCAGTGGCCATTGAGAGAGTTCCAAGTGGTTCCCAGGCTAAATGATGGAAAGTCGATTAACCAGATGTAACTCTTTGAGAGCATGAAAATGAAACCAAATAGACAGGTCCATTTTATTTCATGTTTACACTTTCAAGAGTTCAAATATTCATTATCTGAATAAGCTCAAATCTACACAACTAGAGAATGTAGAAGATTAATGGTCATTTTGTTTTGCCTGTTTCAAAAATCCAGCCTGGAATTGTGGACAAAAGCAAAAAAAAAAATCTTCAGTTTGGGGTCTGTGGGGGGTCTAAAATGTCATCAAATGGTGGTCCGTCGATCACATTTTGAATAAATAGTGGGTCCTGTTATCAAAAAGGTTCAAAACCACTGTGTGTGTGTGTGTGTTTACCTGTTCCTAAGACTGTACAGCACGTGGTGAGATCCGGGCCCCTGGTACAACAACGTGTGTTTGCTTTTTCGTTTGACCTGACCCAGGTGTGCCCCGCCGCGCTGCTGGCCGGCACGCTGGGATGCGTCGTATATGTGCCGAAACTCCTCCAACATCAGCATACCTGTCAGGAGAGGAGACATTACCATACAAACGGTTTGACGTTTAGTTAATATCCACCATCTAAAACAGATACCGATAAAAGGGGTAAGCAATATTCTTTGGTTGGAATAAGAATAGCTGTATATTCCAAAAGTTCTAATTGCTAGATAGAGTTAATTGTTCAGGAGTAATTGAAGTCTCCTGTGTGTCTCTGACAAGATTCACTATAAAAATGAACCTCATAAATATCCCCTGAAAATGCATTTTCAGTTTATAAAAGAGCTAGAGAGACAGGGGGTCCTATACTACTGAAACAGAACAATTCATCATCTTTTTTTAAAAATCCAACCCTATCCCACCTTCCCATTCATCCATCCACTACAAGTTTACTACGTCACATCGGCTATTTTCACTAATTCTGCAACAACAATACTTACTAGGGATGTCATTTGTATTTGTTTGTTTTCATACCCTGAATTTAATATACATTAACATTGGTAGACAAATTGTAGCCTATACATTTATGTTGGCTCCTTTTAAAAGACAAAAAGGCAATATTTAATAATACAAATAAATATACTCATAATAATACTCATACTCATAATCAATAAACAACATGTTGTCACGCATGTCTCCAAGCCTCGTCTTCAAAACACAACGCTGTCATTTCCACTCTTGAACAACCTATTATTGGGCTATTTTTATGATGAAGGAAAAAGGATGATGTCAACGTGTTCTGTTGACTTTTCGCTGCGGAGAAACCCCTCTTTGTTTGTCTGGTAAACAATGTTTTATGATGATGATGGTGATGATGACGATGATGATGGTTAGCTAACTTTACCCAATAGCCGTATCAGTGTGGAAAGAGGAGGACAAGATGCTACGGATTTAATAACGTATTTACCTATTTAATCTATCAACATGTTTTGTTAATCTCTTCCGTTGCCACACTATCAGACTCGGTTTTACTTTCTAGCGCCGTGCGGTGCTGTCAGCCACAACAGCGCAGAGCCGGGTGATCGAGGCTGTAGCTGCTGCCTTACCACAAGAGCCATCTAGCAGAAGTGAAACACACATGAAAGCGGGACAAACTGGAATTATCTCTCTTTGTCACAGCGCAAATAAGAGCCGATTAAAACTGCTTTAAAAGTATTGTACAGTAGCGACCAAGTCTCTTTGAGATCAGAATACGGATTTATTGTTATGTAAATTCACCGCAAAACCGATAGCAATATTCGGCTGATTCTTAACGAGTGGTTAACCGGTTACCCTTTGACATCCCTAGTACTTACAAGAAAGTTATACGCAGGGACACTTAATTCAAGTGGGTATATGCTATGCACACACACAACGTACCTGCTGGACGTGCATCCAAGCTAGTGAGTATCTGCCTCAGGTTGTCTGGGCTCAGCCAGGTCCCGTCCCGAGAGCGTGAGTGACTGATGATCTGGTGCAACACACAAAAGCAGCTGGTTCACATCACAATTTGTCACTAAAAGTGCAATCTCACACGCCAGAGTAATGCCTCTGTTAATAATAATACTTCCGTCATACAGACTGGAGGGAACGGCAGCTCTGAAAATGATCAGAGGATTAGAGGGGAAGTGACGCCTCCACCATGCTTCTATTTAAATTGTGCAGATCTGTCCCAATATAAAACAAAATAATGTAAGTGAATAATGAATATAGCTTTCTGCTTACCAATAAGATGCTCGACTGCATGTCTTACTTGTGCGTTCGCAATCAGAAATAAACATTCTAAAATAAAATATCTGTATATTTTTAAAAATGGCACGGAAAAGAGGAACAGGTGAACAGCCGTACTCTGCTTTCGTGATATACAGACCAGCGAGGCTTTCTATAACTAGGATTAGAAGATTGCGGAATAGTTGTCCAGCTAAGCCTGCGAGACAATGTGTGCAGTGTAAAGTCACCTCCTGCCTCTGCAGCAGTCCGTCCTGGTCCAGGTCCAGTAGGCTGAAGATCTCCTCTGTGCTGAGGGACAGGCCAGGCTGGCTGCTCTCCTCTGGCGTGCCACTGGGTGGCGCTGTGGGCTGGCTGTCCGTTAGACCCTTCAGCTGAGCCAGCTGCACCACCACACGACACTCCTCCTCAGACAGGAAGCCTGGGATCTCTGACAGGAAAAGAAAGAAAACATAAGTGGGAGCCTCTACACTTGGCTTGTGCACAGTCCCTGGTTTCAGTGTTGTAGTGGGACTTTTAGAAGTGGGTCGACGCCTCTTAAAGGGGAATTCCAGCCATTTTCATTTTTTTTTTCTGAGAGTGTACAAAAAGGAAACTCATTAACATGCTCAAACACATCTTGATGATGTCATCAAGATGTAATTCACCATACTAATGATTTTTTTTCAGACCTCCATTTCTAGGAAACACAGAATGGGGGGGACTTTTTTCTCTACTTATCTCTAAGGTATATTAATGACATAGTAAAATATTGAAAATGAGTGTAATTCCCCTTTAAGACACGTGCACGGACACTTGCATTTGCGTGCACCTGCGCAACACACACAGACACGCTATTAAAACAAGCATAGCATATTGAGAAAGATTGTTTGCAATGCCTATTGTATCCATAATAAAAGTAAATGACAAGACAAAAAACATAGACCTACTTTTGCCCCAAAAATATTTTAGATATGAGAAGTCCCCCCTCCGCTACACCCCTGCCTGGTTTCGTCCAAACTGTGACGTCACGTCCTGCTTTTTTGAATGGGTTTCATTGGACACTTCCGGCTTGTTCCGGTTTTCATTTCCAGCGGTGGGCAGCTTGCAGAAAAAGCCTCCCGTTGCCGAAAAATTGGAGCCGAACAAGCCGGGAAGTGTCATTGACACCCATTCAAAAAAAAAGCATGATGCGACGTCACAGCTTGGCCGTACACAAGCAAGGTCTGCAGAGGACCATACTTCCCCCTACTGCAGCCTTGAAACAACTTAGGGTGAGCTTTTTTTGAGCGGTGCAACCACTCCAAGGCCTGGTTTTGTCCCTATGTAGACCTGTCCTTATGTTTAGCATACCGATATGGGGCGCTGTTTCACTAATACAGACCCACACATACAGCATCACTCCACTCACACCAGCTGGTGTGTTGTTTTCATAAGAAAGGTTATTTTAGTCTGTATCAAACCTTTTGCCAGAACAGTTTTTTCCCCACACAGTTTTATTAGACACTTTAGATTGAAACTGCTCAATACACAGAGGAAGCTTATTTCAAATAGAAATACCTGTGTAGATAAAACAACTGTTGCCACAACTTTTGACCCTTGGTATCTATAGCATCTGGTTCTACTTGCTTCTTAGTTGAAGCGGGAAAGTCTGTGAAACCGCATCATAACCGTATTGTATTACTATAATCGTCACTTTTAGAGTCAGAAGCGTTATCATTTCATCCCTTTCTTTTCTTTTTTAAATATCCCATAAATTAATGCCATATTTTGTTATATTATGCACCGTCCCACTTCGTCATATGACAAGTGATGATCTACAAGCTCACACACACACACTTCTAACTATAATTTACTCATCACTAATCACTATAATGACTAAAATATGAGGCCAGGTGAAAAGTAGTTAGGTCTGTTTGCACAATTTTAGAAATATTGATTAACAAGACAACTACAGTATAACTACATTGGATGCACTGGAACAGAGATTCATTTTTTTCCATTTGCATTGCATGTCACATATAAGGCTTGTCGGTCTTGTACTTGTTTATACTGCAGTGAGTAACTAGTAAGATCAGGTACGACATTCATGTATGCAAAAAAAAAAAAAAGATAAAAAAATATGGTGATACCGTAAGAGGTTTCTGCCTGTCAGTCAGCCAGGTTTCCACCCCAAAACAAACTAAATCACAGACACAAAACTATTCATCATTTATGTTAGGTGTTAATGTGCTGAGACTTAAGGTAATTACCTTTTACCAGGACAAAAAAAAACAAGCGACACCAGGAGAAAGAATTACCCCACATTCTGTGGACCTACTTTAGCATAACAATGGCAGTGGCCATTAGTCTATCCTCATTTACAGCCAAGATCAACAAATTAATTACCTAAATGAGATTAGGTTTTGCATGAAACTTGAAGCTTTTTCAATTCTTACAATGGCTAATCTACAGACACGTGAAAATTAACTGATACAATAGCCTGTATGTTCTGTCTATGCACACTAGGTACCAGTGCTTATCTTCACTAATACAATGATACCGTTATTCAGAAAAGAATATTGTCTTTCTGGATATGTCCAAAGAGGAGTTATAGAGGAGTATAGAAGTTTAGAAGAGTATATTTCCTGTTGCAGTACAATACAGATTTATTAAAACTATGCCACTGTTGGCTCCATATTGAAAGGCCCTGTAAGATGTCTAAAAGGTCTAATCTAATTCCCTTTAGTAGTGTGAGAGATCAAAACAGCACTGTTGTTAACTGGAAGCTGGAGTCTCTAATCCATTTACCAATCAATCGCCCAAATGGGGATCAATGGACAACTCAACTCAACTCTGGCCGTGTACACACTTAATGGTGCGTCTGGAACTGCTCCAGAGCATGGTGCAAAAGTGCAACTGTGTTACTGCAAAAATACAGTACATATTTGTTTACTGAGGTGTTTTATCTTGCTCAAATGTTTTGCCTATCTTGAAGAGGTGTATCAGTATTACTGAAGTGAAATTGTTAACCACTTACTGCAGTGGTTTTCAACCAGTGGTCCGGGCACCACTAGTGGCCCTTGAGGATTCCAGGTGTCGCCAGCTAAATAATGTAAAGTTGGTAACCAAATGGACCTTTATACTATATAGATCTGTAATTCTTGATATCGTAAAATGAAACCAAATGGATCTGCAAATTTTAGCTCAAATTATATTTAAACATCTGAATTACTTCATTTTCAAGAATGTACATATTTAGAATTGTTATTTTGACCATCGTTTTTCCATTTATCTCTGCCAAAATGTGGACACAAACTTGAAAATCCTTAGTTTGGTCCGAGACTAAACTCAAATCAAATGGTGGTCCGTGGCTTAAAATGCAGCCCTGGTATGAAAAGGGTTGAAAACCACAGACTTTATGTGTTACTTAGTTGACTAGAATCCCTTAAAGCTCTATATTAGCGCTGCTTTATTTTCCCCCTCTACGCTAAACCTCTTCACTCTTTAGAGCTCACAATGCTGATAATATTGCAGTAATTAAAAACTTAATCAATCCACAGAACTAAAATAATTTGTATTGCTGAATGCTGAGCTCTTTCACATGGAACTATTTTTGGGCATAGTGATATAGCACAGAAAACATATCATAACTATAGTAATGGCAAGTATTCCATACAACTTAAGTTAGAGGCCCACTCATTGATACTTAGCCAGTGCATTGAATGTCCTAATGAGGAATATCAGTCAGTGATTGCTATTCTTCATTCTCATTCAAATGCAAGCAGGCCATGTCAGGCAAGCAGGCCAACACCACTTAAATTAAAGAAATCAGTTTCACAGACATAACGACCCACAGTTTCGATCCCATACCCCCACGCCATGTCCTTTCTGTTTTCACAGAGCCTTCTGTGCTCTCTGTTCTGATCCCAAGTGCTGTGTACAGTAGTACCTCTGTTTTCTAGCTCAGTTTCATGACAAATTAAATGACAAGTCGAGTGAAGGCATGCATCCATCTAATTCCCCTCCATCAGCCTCTCCAGTCCCTACACCTCTTTCCTCGCTCAAGAAAAGGCTTACGGCAGGTTGTATTGTCTGTACAGTATGGGGGGAGCCAGTCTGTTACACATTACCCAGTTAATCTCTTTTGTCTGGTTTAGGCCTCATTACGTTGGGCAGCACTGTATGCATATGTATGAATGACTGACTGAATGGGGATTGAACCTTGAGAGAGAGACGGGATGTGACCTGCTTATCTGGATCAGGAATCAGGCCATTGGCACACACACACACACACACACACACACACACACACACACACACACACACACACACACACACACACACACACACACACACACACACACACACACACACACACACACACACACACACACACACACACACACACACACACACACACACACACACACACACACACACACACACTGACTTTCACTCACACGTGGTGGGCCATCTTGCCTTATTTACCAGATGCCCCACTTTCAGGAGACCCAGTATTATCATGGGAGATTATCTTCAACTGAAGAAAACAATGGCAAACGTCATTTATCTCTTTACACCTATATGAGGTATTAATTATCGTTGCTTTCTCATCAGCCAAGACTAGTCGATTAGGTGTCCTCAGTGTTTACCAAGTCAACTATATTCATATTGGTATATTTGTTCATGGTTCATAATTATCCCTGTAATCCATGGATTTATAAACATGCCTGGAGAGTGCCAAAACCCTCTGGAGTTTTTAGGCTTTCTCCTTCACATTTTATTGGCCTTGTGTATTGCTTTCTAAATATTGTTGGTGAAAAGTGTAACAGATAAATAAACAAATTATCACACACATCAGAAGAATACAAAATAATTATTATTGTTTTACAGAAGATTTATTTCTATGTATCAGACTATGACCATGTGTTCCTACATGCCTACATTGAAAATTGTGACCTCAAGCTGTAGTGACTAACATCAACATCACACCTATAATACCTTGAGCTCCATCACACACATGCAGTCACATAACTCAATTTAGCCTCCTAATCATTTAGAGTTTACCCCCACCCACCCCCACACAGAGAGCGAGCACGTTCAGTAGTAGTATCACACCCCCTTCCTTCTTGTGTCACCCCCTCCCCTCCATATGCAAATGCAAATTACCCACTATAAATACCCCTATTCCCCCAATCTCCTTCAGCACAGTCACACACACACAGACTTCACTTCCACACACACCACCAACACACCAGGACCTCTCTCCCAGGATGGCTTTGGTTCTTAGTCCTCTCTTTACAGCCAGAAACTGCTACCGCTGGGTGCTTGTCCTACTGATCCTGCAGCTGCTCACAGGCAGCGCATCCTCGGTGATTCGTGCTGGAAGAAGGGCACGGGCACGACCCAGGGGGTCAGGGGGCAGGAGAGGAAGATTTGGAACGGAGAGCAGGATCAGACCCGGAGACGTTCGAGACGGGGACATGGCGAGGATGGGAGAAGCAGACGTGGAGACATGGCCTGAAGGTCCCGACGCTACTTCTAGACCAGAGACTGAGGCAGCAGAGGACGATGGATTGATGGAATATCTCAGTGCCACCAGCCCCAGCTCGGGAGGACCAGCTATAATCGAAGATGCACAACGGTGGGAGCCCCGCAGTCCCTCTCGCTGCGTGCCCGTCCCGCCACGCATGGCTCTGTGCCAGGGCATCGGCTACGACACCATGAGGATGCCCAACCTGCTGGGCCACGAGTCTCCAGCCGAGGCCGTGCAGCAGAGCGCCAGCTGGCTGCCCCTGCTCTCCAGGGAGTGTCACCCTGACGCCCGAATTTTCCTCTGTTCTCTGTTTGCTCCCATATGTCTGGACAGGTCAGTCTTAATTCTGTGACTATATTCTATGATTATAATAGATTATTAGAGGGAGATTTATGGCCACTTTTATTTAACTGAAGTTGTTGGGACGAGGCAGTCTTGATTTTATTACACTAATCTGTCTTGACTGGGTCTAAGGCTGGAAAAACAGCAGACTTGCCAACAGCATGTATTTTCTGCTTGTGAAACTGAATTTTGAATGAACTCCATCTTTTAGGCCTATAAAAAGTGTCTAGTAAATCTAGGACAAGCTGTTTCATGTAGTTTCTGGGGGAAAACAAAACACAAAACAGGCACAAACCAGGTGAGAAGTCATGGAGACTGGAGAGGTAAAAGCCATGATGAAACCTATGCAAATCAAACTAACGACAAACATTCTGGTTTCACCAAACCAACAACCATCCCCTAAAAAAGCACAGCTGTCTCCTCTCACTTCACTAAAAGTATTTTCCCTACCTTTAGCAGGGAAAATAATTCATATAAATAGCCACATTGTATCTGACCAGTTCTAGTTTCTTTCCCACAACAGTATTGATTTGTAACAATCGAACGGTTCTCAGGCTTTTCAGGCTCTGACCACAGGGCAAAATAATCATAGTTGAACTGAGGACCCCCCCCCCCCCAAGATAATCACATGAACTGGGGAGTCGGGACGTGCCAAAATAATCACATCTGAACTGGGGAAAAGCTCCACACTCCACACAAATTGTTTGACCATGCATCATCCTTCTCCATTCCCCCGCTCCATACCATCAGGTTGATATCACCCTGCAGGAGTGTGTGTGAATCGGTGCGAGACAGCTGCGCACCCATCATGGGTTGCTATGGATACCCCTGGCCCGACATCCTGCGCTGTGAGCAGTTTCCTGCAGACGACCAGCTGTGCATCTCGTCCATCACCAACAGCAGTGAGAGCTCAGGGCCACGCAGAGGTGAGACACTTTAGAAAGCTATTTTACTACATTATTATTGAGTTACCATTGAGTTACCAACTCAAACTCAAAACTCAACTGACCTTATATACAATGTCTTTGTTCTGTTTCAGTGCCTCAAGCCAGCTGCATGGACTGTCAGCTGGAGGAGGCGTCCTCTTCTAAAGACACACTGGACACATTCTGTAGGAGTGATTTTGGTGAGCACTGGTATATATTTCACTATCTCCTTTCTTTGGAGAAGACAGCATGGGACATACAAAGAGTTCTAAACACTGATATCAAACTCGGTATAAATTATGTAGAGAAGAAACTGGAGAGGCTAGGACGCTAGGTCAATAATTGAAGCCTATTTTATTGCGGCACAAAAAGTGACGACTCACGTTTCGACGCTACTCCGTCTTCTTCCTCGAAGTCATGGCTCGGAGTACGTGGAAGATTAATTAGCATCAAAACATCAGTCTTCTGTTTGTACCATGATAAAATACACTTCAATTGTCAGAGTTGCTCCAGGGTCTCTCTACATATTCTTGCTTGCCCCCATTTGGCTGAGACGGAGCAGTAGAGTTAGTCTTTATCAGTGATGTCGAACACATTTGAATCGATAATAACGCTCTGCTCCCTGTCCCTCCTTCCCTTCCCCTCTAGTGGTGAAGCTGCGTCTGACAAAGCTCAAGTTCAGTCCGGCGAGCATGGCCCAGTTCGGCCTGGCCTCCAAACTGGAGGTTCTGAAGCACGGCCCGCTGCTGGGCGGACAGATCCGCTCCCGCATGGAGCTATGGCTGGAGAGAGACGCCACCTGTGTGAAGAACATGACGCGACGCCAGCCCCGAGGTGGCACCTTCCTGGTGACGGGCACGGTGCAGGGGGAACGCTTGGTGGTCAATAAGGCGTACGCATGGCAGAAACGGGACAAAAATCTGGTGGCGGCGGCTCGCAAATGGAAGCGGCATCGGTGCGCCGCAAACTAGAGTGGAAATGGGTAGAGCTCTGGCCTATGAAGGCCAGACGATGGAATACAAGCACCAAATACAGCAGGACTACTACCCACCATGTTTCCTGAACTATCTGCCCTGAGGGGATCTCCATAGACCTACGGTATGAATCTATGAAAGGAACATATTACATCTGAGGCTGTTTTGTGCAACATTTGGAAGAATGATAACAATTTTCCCAAAAGTGACTACAAACTATTGCTGCCATTCGTTTCAAAAACCTTTATACACTATACTGTATATAATAATTCCTTAAACTGTACATATTTTATTTTATCTTACATTATGCTCATTATGTTTTAACACTATGCTAAAGCATAGTGTGATGCTTTAGTTGACACTATGAATTAGATCTCTCAATTGACCATGGTGGCTTGAGGTGGACAATGTACACTCTCAGAGTTAAAGGGGTCCCTGCAAATAAAACTTTGAAAATCACTAGTAAAAGTTGGACTCCTAATGTGCCATGGTGTTTTAGTATTTGTTAGTATTTGGAAGAAAACATAGAGATTAGACATTCATTAATCGGGTGGTCTATAATGTTCTTATATGGTGTTTAAAAAAAGAGTGTTAATATTGGACTTTACTATGTCTATGTCCAAGTATGTCTAATCCTCAATATTTGAGTGAGAAGTTATTTAATATATTTTCCAAATGATTGGGATAACTTGTACATTAAAATGTTTGTCCTAAGGTCTAAGGACCTTAGCATTGCTTCCCAAATAAAGACTGTTTTTGCAATGGTCAACCTTGGTTGGTATGTTCCCTTTTTTGAGCACATTAGTGTAATTCAGTCATATATAAATGATCCACCGTGCAGGAGTTATTTTTCAATACAATTTTAACCTTTTCTTTTCAACAAACTATCTGAATTTCTTTTGATCTTCCACAAAAACACACACTCTGTTTACATTTTATTAAAATATGTGCTATTTCGCAGATCATAAATAAGCCGAATATTTTCTGTGGTTTCTCATTCAATCATATACAGCCTTAAATCATCTACTGTACACACCAACATCTCCCAAATTTGGTGGAATCCCTACAAGCAACATTAATCTACACAGCAAGATACCTGCATGGAGTTTGTCCTAGTGTTACCCATACAAGGTGAAAGAAATTATGTCATGTAATGAGGGGCTAAATTAGGTAAATCTATTTACATTTTCAGCAAGGCTCCTTAGAGACGCTTAGTTACTATACTATGGGGGAGTCGACAAGTATTTGTGTGATTGAAACCAATCATTGAATAATCCAAGGAGATGTTTAGACAAAATTAACAGATCTACCAGCTCAAAGAGGTTTGGTGTTGATTCGGAAAGGGCAGAATACCAAATTAACATGACTTCATTAACAAGATAATGCTCTCAAAGTCTATGGAAGACATTTATGAAATTTATTGTTTAATTTGCAAAACAATTTTGCAAATTAAACTTTGCACTAAGCAGGGACACCATCTAGTGGCCCCAGGACTCTATACTTGATTGGCTGATTTACCTTGTGATTAAGTAATGGGTTGCTGTGGGGTTGACAACGGCTGGTCCCACCTAGTCACAATAATTAGACTCTAGAGCAGGTTGTGACTACACACCAGTTGCGACATCCTTTATCTAAACAGAAGTACCTGGGAGAAACTGGACTAAAACAGTGGACACACACACACACACACACACACACACACACACACACACACACACACACACACACACACACACACACACACACACACACACACACACACACACAGCTGGGCACCTAGGCTGCCAAACCAGACGGCGTGCCACAGGTTCGACTCCAGAGCCCGACGGCCTTTGCCACATGTCACTCCACATCTCTCTCCCCCCGGTCCCCCGTCCTGTCTACCTACTGTTGTCTATCAAAAAAGGCATACAAAGCCAAAAGCAAATCTTAAAAAAGCAGCGTGTTCTTACCAAAGAGCAGGGGTTTTAGACTGAGAGTCTTCATCTCGTGGGTTCTACCAGGTATGAGGGACAGCCGTTGGATGTGGCCCACCTATGTGTGTATGAAAGACAGTATGGCACGTTCCATTAAGTGTTATTGAAGAAAACATTTGTAGTTGTACATTTTACAAACTGCTAATAAAGCAATCAATCGATTTAAATACAGCCTCACCCGTATCCCTTCAATGCGAGGTAGACTGAAGCTTTGGCGGTAGTCGTCGTCCACGTCTCTAGGAGGTTGGGGGCCAGAGGGACCGTCGCCGACGGCTGAAGGCTGGTCTCCAGCGCCGTCGCCGCTCATCATCATGTCCCCCGGGCCGTTGTTGTAGTGCACGTAGAGCAGCAGGGCAATGACGTTCAGGATGTACACATGGAAGAAGACCATGACCACCACGAAGTACGCCCGGGAGCACACGTTGGTCTTCTGGATGGAGAGGCGCCCGTCCCCCCGGACCAGGGGGGACCGGTACGGGGGGATGTAGGGACACGACGGGGGCTCTCTGTCCATGCCGCTGGATTCATCCTCGCCCGGGACATCCTGAGTTTCTCCCATCATCGCCTCCATCGTTTATGGAACGCCTGTGCCTGAAAAACAAAATACTATTTGATTAGAATGGAAGTGAAGAAATAAAAAAGGTCCGCACACTGGACTGAAGCTCCAAATTAAAGGTGTTTATTTCACCATAAGCTTGATGACGTTTCGAGCCTCACGGCTCTTCATCAGAAGAGTCGTGAGGCTCGAAACGTCATTTTTGCTAAGTGTTTTATTATATTCATATAGTATCCAACATATAGTAACCATTAACATTTGAGAATCACTAGTACAAATTGGACTCCTAATGTGCCATAGTGGTGTACTGTACATATTTGGAAGAAAACCTAGAGATTCGACTTTGGGTTTAAAATTACTGTAAATGCTCTTAGGAGACCTTGTATAAATGTTGAACTTTACTTTCCTGTGTTTTTTCTGCAAACGGTTATAGTATTCAATCAATTAGACCTAATCTACGTTGTATTATAGAATGGCACAAAGATGACAAAAAAAATGTTCTTCTGGCTGTGTGTGACTACATTTACATTTCTTCGCATGAACTGTAATTACTAAAAATGATCACAGCCTAGCTCTGTTCCATAGCTGTGAACCAGAGCTAATCACAGCCATGCTGTGTAAGTCATTATTAGGCTATATCTTCTTAACAGCCATTATTGTGTTATATTGAAATAGGATGCAATAAAAAACTACTGTATAACTGTAATTGTTGCAGATCTATGGATAAAATGTTCCTGTTCGTTGCACATCATAACATGAAATAATGTTTTACTGTGCTTCCTGGTATTAGCAGTATCAGAGCCGCTATAACAACCCCACTAACCTCTAATAGATCTCCACTGAACAACCCAGTCGTCTCTGAAGCTTCTGTGGAGCTAAACGGGCGGACCCTAGTGTGAAAGGGAAGTTATGTCGCAGCCCGTCGTTGTCTTTGGTGGAGAGATATGTCATCGTTAAACTAAAGATCGCTTTAATCGCTAGCAGCTAGGGCCGCTAGCTGATGTGATGCTGTAATGCTGGCTGCCCCTGACAACCGCTGACAACCTGCCGTGCCTAACAACAAGAGCCACAACCCTTCGATTATAGACAGATTTACGCAAACTCCGTTCACTTCATCGGCCCATTTCAATGGCGGCTACATAGGTTTCTAATCTACTGAATGGGGACAACAAAATGGTGACATCCGGGATGGTGTCCCTCCAGGTCGGATGCATTGCATTCTATGAGCTCACGTGAGTACATGAACCACGTGACCAGGCTGTTTTCCGACCCCTCAATGTCTCAACCGTTCTAGCAGATTGCTGCCTCTGACGCCAACGAGAGACGAGGAGTTTAGCTCTCCACGCCTGAAGTATGTCAGTAGCGCTCTCTAGTGGATAGAAAAGAAGGATAATATGGAAGTTTTTTCGAGCGAGACTTTATTCCGCGCACGAAGGAGATAAACGTGAGCACGCGCTTGTGTACAAATAAATACATGCGCGCGCCGGTTGACCACTTGCCCTTCTCTTCTTGGCTAAAAGGACCTGCTTTGCTCCCTGATACAAGCAAGACGATGAGACGGTCAGTTTGTTATGGTTGGAATATGTGAATGTTTGAGGAAATGGTTTAGTTGTCACAACATTTGCCATATAGCGTGTATCCATAAGCGTGCTTGTGTGCAAGTTGGCACTAGTCAGGCTGCAGTTCTAATTCGTTAAGGGACAGAGCTTTGTTTTTGTCACTTTTCTTCTTCTGGTGCAACTGCGACGGAGCACGCTTACGTTCTCGTCATCCCTAAAGGCCTCTGCACACCAAAAAGACTGGTCCAAAGACTTCTCAAAACTGTCAATTTGCAACAGACTGGCATTTCTGTTTCGTCTGCATCTCCACCAGGTCTCCACATGCCGAACAACTTTCGTGTTCTGACTTTTGACCTCCGACCTTTGGATCAGAGATCCCCCCTGTTTTTGTTATGTTTTTCAACGTAGGTTCATGTTTTAGGTTAGAAAAAGTAAAAGATGAGTGTTTCTTTAGTTTTAGGGATTTTAGTTCGATATAGGCTACCATTCGATTTCGATGTAGGCTAAGGCTAAGCGCGCGGGAATCAATTCACGTTCTTACTAGTTCTTACACGTGCTTACTGTTGAACAGTTGAGCCACAGGAAGGCGCTTCTCCATCAACATTCAACATCAGCAACACCTCCAGCTGTTAGATATCCAGTAATTGACATAACAGTAAAACCAACATGCTGATGTCCTCGCAGGTGGCCTGCAGCGAGGAGGAGTACAGTTGGGGCAACAAGCTGTAGGCTACATCGTCAGGTACACGAAGGGTGCATGAGAGGACCAAGGGCGGGGTTTGACTTGAGGATTGACCATTGGGCGTACAGGGAGGTCTCCCGGTCGGCCACGACCCATAGGGGGGGTCCTTGGCTTAACATGAAAGACATTATGCAAATATTAGTTATCAAGAGTTAAAAGAATTAAAATATTCATCATGTGAATTAGCCTAAAGTCTACACAAGTAGAGAATGTAGAAGATTAATGGTCATTTTGATCTGTATGTTTGACTGGTATCCAGTCTGGTATTGTGGACAAAAACAAAAGAAAACTTTAGTTTTGGGGACTGTGGGGCTAGAATGTCATCAAATTATGGTCCGTGGCTCAAATGCTGAATAAATAGTGGGCCACAAAAAAATCTTCCTTGGGTTGGAAACAGCCATAAGCGTGTTGACAAATATGATGACGTCAGCACATTTGGGCAAGTTGTTATGGCGATATTTCACCCAATGAGTGATTTTGTGCAAAACTAATGCTAAGAATGGATTCAGCACCATGAAAACTCTCTAGTTTGATATGTCACTTGCTACTTAAAGCACAATGAAATTTAGAAAATATTTGCCTTCAATAGAATGTCAATGGTGGACTTACTGTAAAGGCCATTTTCAAAGCTTTCCCCTCAGACAATTCCAGGCAACTTTTTATCTGTTATTCAGGATATATTGAAGATAGAAAATCAGCTGAGTTTGATTTTTTTGCAATTAGTTTTAGGTCAAATGTCATTATTACTGGACTAAATATGTGCATCCTCATTTACCTGTCGCTGCTACAGCGACAAATTAACAACAGACTGGGCGACATAGCTCAACCTCCGATGCAACAGCGACTTTATGAATGAAGTGAATATGGTGCTTCACTCGTTCTCTTGTTTAATCCGTGGGCTTGCTTATTGCCGACGCACTTGCTAAAGTATATTATCAAGTGTCCTCCTGTCAACTGTTGCTGACTAATGAAATTCACATTAGGCCAATTTGCTAATCTTAGAAATCGGTCTAAAAGTAGTTCCATGTGATAGGGGGGTCAAAAATGAACAAAGGATGTGCTAATATTTTAGAAATAATTCCACAATACAATTTATCTTATGTTATATGTGGATTTATTTATTTTAATGCGTGGCCCCAGTATCCTCCACAAACTAACCTGTTGCTGGCCGGCTACATTATGCAGATCTAGGTGATGATCCATTCATGGCTCTCCATGTTTGATAATGTCAGTGTTGTGATTTTCATTCATATGGACTTTGACTGTACCTTGGGCTGTTTACATTTTTGACCGATAAAGCATTTTATCAATCAATCAGTCCAGTTATCATTGCAATACATGATGTGGCAATCACTTTGTTGGTCCACTACTACTAGCCATTCAGAGGGAATGGTCACTGACTGTGAATCAATATAATGTTATTCTAAGGTTACCAAAAATTGGTAACCTTAATTTAAACCCTTTTAAATATTCAAATTCAGAAATAGCAAAAATAGCAGATCGTCAAGATCATACAAAAGTTTTTAACTGAGAGACACCTGTCTGGGCTGTACCTTAATTAACAAGATTATCAGGCGAATTTGTATGGAATATGTTTAAGCATGAATGCATTTAAATGTAATTCTATATGTAGACGTAACACTTTTGTTTTTGCTCCCATTTTTCACGAGATGGACTTAAAGATCTAAAATTCATTCCAGATACACAATATTACCATTTCGACAGCGTGCACCAGTTCCCTCTAATATCCAGCAACTTCGCACAGCCATTGAAGAGGAGTGGACCAACATTCCATAGGCCACAATTGACAATCTGATAAACTCTATGCAAAGACATGTGTTGCACTGCATGAGGCAAATGGTGGTCAAACCAGATACTGACTGGTTCTGAGTCCCCAGACCCCCAATAAAAAAAAAGCACATTTCAGGGTGGCCTTTTATTGTGGACAGTCTAAGGCACACCTGTGTTCATACACTGGAAGTGTACCAGCACTGTTACAATACCATACCACAGGGTGGCGATGAAGACTACCTGTGCACATAGCCTGTTTTAGTAGTCACAAAATTACTGCAACACTGATGCTATGATTTAATTGTATGTCTGTCTGTGCAAGTTTTGTATGTAGGCCTATGTAATTGTAACGCCCAGGATTCGAACCCGGGTCTCCCACATGACCTTCATGTCTTCACGTGGGAGACTAGACCACTAGACCAAGAGAACATCCCCTTGGTCCTGGGGCAGATACTAGACTTTGGAGGCCATCACGACAGAGGCTGTAGCCACCTGCTACACTCACCTCCCTTTTGACCTCCTTCCACGGGGAAACCCGATCCGGGTCACGGCACCAATGTAACGCCCGGGATTCGAACCCAGGTCTCCCATGTGAAAGGCCAACATCTTAACCACTAGACCAAGAGGACATCCCCTTGGTCCGGGGGCAGATACTAGACTTTGGAGCCCATCACGACAGAGGCTGTAGCCACCTGCTATATAATCATTGTGCACCATGTTCTGTATGCGTTCTGTGTGACTGGAGAAGACAGACAGACAAATGTTGATGAAGTGGAAGCGTTTTAACTGACCACTGTAACCAGACTGTATACAACCAGCTGACCGGCTCTAGTTCCCACACATCAATAGTTCTCATGTTCTCATCAATAGTTCTTCACGTTTTCATGTCAAGGACATGAAAATGTGAATGTATGTGGACCCCCCACTGTGAATACTTTACCTGAATGAGCCCTAGACCTAAAATTTAACATTAAGTCGACAGGTTTAATGCTGACTCCCAGATATTGAGCTGGGACCCTAATATGGAGCTCATCTAAATTAGGTGCACTAATAGATTACTCCTTTAAAAGTAACTAGTAAACAATATACTACTATAAAAATATTGCCAGAAATTGGTAAATGGCAGCCTAATAAGAAAATGAAAATGTAACTATGGAAACAATTCAAACAAAATGTGCATCACTGTACTATTAATAACACTGGCAAATATAATTATGCCCTTAAAAGCGAGCAAGGTATAAGTATAAACTTTTCATAATATCCATCATATATTTGCTGAATACTCTGAAGTGATCAGAATATTCAATTCCACTAATTCGCCCAGCATAAATAATTCAACTGGAATTCTCTGGAGTGCATATTTAGAGAGAACTGAGCTTGAATAATGAAGCCAATTTCCCCTGTGACATTACACCCCCCCCCCCCCGCCCCCCCAACACACACACACACACACACACACACACACACACACACACACACACACACACACACACACACACACACACACACACACACACACACACACACACACACACACACACACACACACACACACACACACACACACACACACGCCCCCCCTTGCGGTGTTATGTGGGATCACATCACGCCACAGCAGACAGTAGAGTGCTCCCACTCGGGGATTCTCCACGGCGATATGGCTGCTGCTGTTGCCCGCTGGTCGGACGGACGGACGGGACGGGACGGTGTTGTCATTGTCAGCGTGCGACACACATACACCCACACGCACGCACACACAGATACATGCACACACATCCACACACCCAAGCGAAACCAATGCAGTGAATTAACGAGTCAACAATGAACTCAGCAGTCGAGGAGCCAGGGGATTGCGACACACTCTCTCTCAGCAACCCGAAACGGGGGATGATAATAATAAGACCGCTCTAATAAAGGCCATCTATTCTGTTGTGATCTACAGCCAAAGAAGTACTCTAGTTGGACGAACTTGTCGCAGTGAGAGGATATCCGACGGGGGCTGGATTATCACTAACACCTTCACATTATAGGCTATAGAAGAGGAACCATAACAGTCTCCTGAACATCAGAGCTATTCACCAGGTCAGTGCTTGCTTTGCTTCCCCACTTTTGAACTGTATCTGTGATCCGATCTTTACATTTATACGAGGAGCAGAAAGAAAAGCTGGAGGTTGTCGTTAAAATAGCCCATTAACCTGACATCGGAGTTGTGTTGTTGCTTTTCTTAAGGGGGTAAAGCACACGTATAACGTGCATTTCCACAAAATGCAGCGGTTCAGAATATGTCGCAACTCCCAGAATGTGGACTAAATAATCCAACAGCAGGCTGTCTGTCTGCCTCTGTCTGCCCGGCCCGGCGGGGTTTAACTGCTCCCCATTAACCCGCAGAAATCGATAGTAAAAATGGGTTGTAATGTACACTAGTGGTGGGTGGGGGTCGAAACGGGGAATGCGATCCATGCTATAGGTAGAGTTTCTCTCCCACATTGCGTGGTGGTTGCTCTGGAACTTTTCTCTGCCCCAGCACCGCGACTGACTCCCCCTCCCGGGATACAGGCGCTAGGAAAACACGGGGAGAGGAACTGACCGAAAAATAACCAAAGGCCCTTTTGCCATAATGAATATGTCAAGTTCTCGTTGGTCTCCGGATGTTTCGTTGCGTGTGTCCCACTACAGGCATGCCCACTAATGTGCTCTTCGCCCTGTCATGTAAAAGAGAGCTTCGAATGTGGATTATTATCAGACAGTTCTGAAATGGGACAGTCCAGTTGTGTTGCAGTGTTGTCGATATAGCCCAGTGGTTTCCAACCTTTTTCTTACCAGTCGAGGGCCCACTATTTGTTCAGAATTTGAGCCACGGCCCACCATTTGACCCCAAAACTAAAGATTTATTTTGCTTTTGTCCACGATACCAGGCAGTATTTAGGGACCAAAACAGGCAAAACATACAGACCAAAACGTCCATTAATCTTCTAGTTGTGTTGACTTGGGCTAATTCAGATGCTGAATATTTCAACTCTTCAAAGTGTAAAAATGAAACCAAATGGACCCGCAATGCTCCATTTGGTTTCATTTTTGCGTTCTCAAGAGTTGCATCTGGTTAACCAACTTAGCTGGGGACCACCTGGAACCCTCTCAAGGACCACTGGTGGTCCCTGGCCCACTGGTTGAAAACCACTGCACTACAGGCATGCCACTAATGTGCTCTTCGCCCTGTCATGTAAAAGAGAGCTCGAATATGGATTATTGGTCGCACGAGAAGTTATTATCAGACACTTCTGAAATGGGACAGTCCAGTTGTTGTGTTGCAGTGTTGTCGATATAGCCGATAGCAAGGCTGCACTGTAGGCAACTTACACCATCTAGTCTTTATCACCAACTCGTTAAACTTCAACGTTTCTTGCGGCAGCATGATGATGAATCGCTGAGCATTACATTGTTGATCACTAGCTGTCAATTTGTGGGACACATTGATTGGATATGTATCCTTGTTGTCACGTATAGGCTACTGTACTGTGGGTGGCGTTATAATCATCACCTTTACAACAACACATTGCTTTATTATGGAAAGTTATATTACTCAGTCATATCGCTGCAATGTGTCTTCTTTTGTCAAAGGTCATAATGTGGACATACAGTATTTACAGACCACTTCTCCAGTCCATCAATTCTTTCTCATTCTGGATCAAAACCCTACTCCTGCTGAGCCAGAATAATCTCTGTCTTGATTGACCACTTTTCGTTTATGCACTGATATTGATTGTCGGTTGTGATTTATATTGTGATTGATGATTATTTATTGCAACATCATTATCATTAAAAAACAAACAAACAAATAAGTCAGTAGATGCAGATGCAGTAGCCTGGTCTAGCCCTCAATGATTTTGGCCTTGGGGGGCGGGGGTGTCGTGGGATACCCACGGCGGAAGTGCTGCGCTCTGATTTGATCTCACTAACGTGTCGTCATCTCCGGCCCCTCCCACGCCCGTCCACTGCTGTTCTACGTCCCATCATTTAGAGCGACGCCCACCCCGGAAGGTTGACACGCCCCTCAAGGCCACTTTCCAACGCGCGTTAGTCCAGGCTTTCCGTTTTCGCGCAAGGCGGACGAAAATGAAAGCCTGGGTGTCGAGGCTACAGATGCAGTAGATGCTGCATCAGAGAGAGAGAGAGAGAGAGAGAGAGAGAGAGAGAGAGAGAGACTGTTACAGAGAATCTTCCATCACAGTCGAGAATGTATTTTGAATATGACCCAGTTATGATCTTGATCCACGGCTAAATAATGAATTTAATAGGGATTTCTCTGCACTGTCTCTGACCCCTTGTGGGCCCACCCTGTGGGTCCTGATGTCAGATTTTATTCTGGTTTCTTAATGGACCCTTAGTAGTCATGTAACTCTTAAGAGTTAGGTGGTACTTGTAATTTAAAACTACATTAAGAACCACTGTATTGTAAATGTATAACAGAAAGTGCAGTCTGCATGCCAGCTCTGTCAGTGTGATAAAACCCAGTTTCAGAGATGGTTTCGAATTGGAACCCATTCTGGGTTCCATTTTACAAAATGATATTTCAATTATTAAAGATTAAACAATAATTGAATATGGACTGACTCAGTGGGTTTGAATGCTACACATAGTTGCTTAATTTATTGGAGACCCCCTGGAACTCTCTCCCTCCCCCACTTTCAGAACCACTGCCCGCATAGACAAAAATGTTTTCAGTTGTATTGACACTGGTATCTTCTCCTTTACTTCACCCCCTCTCTCGCCATCATGTCATTCCATTTGTCCACTCTGATGTAAATTAACACCATGGGTCCATCATACTGTAATTTCCTAAAGGAAATATTGTTGTCCGTTGTCAGTATGACATGAGTGTAATGTTCTGCAAGGAAAGAGTGTGTGTATGTGTGTGCGTCCGTGCATGCGCACAGGAGTGTGCATGTGCGTCCATTTGTTCTGTAGTTGGGCAGATTTGTGCATTACTCATGCATCTTCGGGCTGTTGTGTCCAATGTTTTACTGTGTAATGGCAATTAAATTATGTTATATTGTAAGTAGGCCAGTGGTTTTCAAGACGGGACCCTCTATGTTCCTTGAGGGGGTTCACATTTGGAACAGACCCTTAGTCACATCACAGGCATGTACAGTAACTCATTTCATTCCATTTTGTACACTGTCAGTGTTTTAAGTGTCCTTGACAAAAAGTGAGTTCCCTTGATATACGCTGGATGCTGCATGTGCACTGGACCTGTCCATGTTAGACATGGGATTAAGATTAATTTAACTCTGTCCTCCTGTTGTTGACACCCTATTAATTGTCTTTACAGAGATTAGCTCTTTACAGCTTGCTAAGTTTGAGCAATGAGCAGTTAATGTGCTGATTGAGAAATATACAGTATACACCCTTTGAATCACAGAGAGAGGTTTATGTACGACTGTATTTGCCAACTTGGCCACAGCTAGACGTCTGGTCAATGTGTTTCAATGAGAACACATGCACAAAAACAGATTCTCTTTGCTGTGTGCGGCCAGTGCAAAAAGCTGCACACTTGGTAGGTTTAAGTGTCTTACACTTTACACTTATATTAGTAAATATTAATCAATAACATGTACTTGAAATTATTTTTACAGACTGATCCAGGTCCTCTGTCTTCTGATTAGAACTGGGTGATATGACATTAGAAAAAACAAGTAAAATACAACAGATAATCCAGGCACCCAGTAGTAGGTAGGAAAAGCAGCGTGTTTCTTTCAACCTCTCAAGGTCTTCATCCCGATTTTGCCTTGAAGGTTTTTCCCACATTTGTACTCCTGAGCGCCTGGATCATCTGTAGTTTTTTCTCATGTTTGATCCATGAGCACCATTGATACTTTTGACTATTGTTACCTTTTTATGTCCTCTCCTGTGAGTATACGAAAAAAAAATCCACGGTAGCCAATGTATGTGTTTAGGATAAAGTGATGCTAACTAATTAGGCTGGGGACCCCCTGGATTCCTGAACTGCCCCTCAATGACCAATGAGAGTCCTGGACATCACACAGTAGATCCTTATCTTGTGTAGGCTTTGTCTCCAGGTGAGGTAGAGCATTCAAGTCAGGTGCAACTTACACATCCTACCTCTCATATAAGAACAGTGCTCCAAAAATAAACAAATCACAATTATAACCTAAAGAATCAACTAACATTCACATTTTGTTGTGACATTTTGCCACATTTGGCAGCATAAATGTCCCTATGCTTGTTCTATATTAATATTCATTCTCTGTGTTATTGTGGCTTTGGAGAAGCACCATAGTTACTCAGGTGTAATGACGGTTTAGTGTTTTGAAGGTATTGTGTCTGTAATGCAGCTGGTCCTAGTTTTTATCCAAGACAATTCTCTCCCAAGGGAGACAAAATATGGTAACCTTGAGAGATGGAGTGAACTCTGGGGATAAATAGGGCTAACTGAGAGATAGGAGGACAGACAGTATGGCACTCTGAGAGGTCACAGGTGGGCATGCGGCAACTTGACTGAGCCACTTTGCTGATGGAAGTGCGTATGCATGTTTTGCACAAAGTTGAATGCATTAACCCTAACCCATTTTGCTCAATTTCATCACTTCATTTATGAGTTCTCTCCCCTGGTTTGATGAAATTGGTATCCCTGCCTTTTTTTTTTTCATTTTTGTTCACTAAGTAGCTGGAGAGATGGTGAGACCCATGTTACTGAACAAAACAGCCTTTAGCCTGGTCTAGCCCTCAATGATTTTGGCCTTGGGGGGCGGGGGTGTCGTGGGATCCACACGGCGGAAGTGCTGCGCTCTGATTTGATCTCACTAACGTGTCGTCATCTCCGGCCCCTCCCGCACCCGTCCACTGCTGTTCTACGTCACATCATTTAGAGCGACGCCCACCCTGGAAGGTTCACTCCCCCCTCAAGGCCACTTTCCAACGTGCGTTAGTCCAGGCTTTCCGTTTTCGCGCAAGGCGAACGAAAATGAAAGCCTGGGTGTCGAGGCTAAACAGCCTTTAACAGCAATGAATAGTATTATTATCAGTGAGAATATAATATGAGCTATAACCACTTATTTGGTAATATACATACAATATGTATTTTTAATGTATTTTAATAATGTAATATGATGACTGCATGACACATAGCTACCTGCAGTTTGTGCGTGATCCTCCATGTGTCCATTCATTTGGTTACTGTCAGGAGGTATTGGCAGAGGAATCCCAGGAAGAATTGGCCTGGCACACAAGCACTGGGCCTAGCAGGTTTGCTTCGCTCATACAGAATGCAAAGGCTCCAAGTTTAATCCCAGGTTTGATCACAGGGATCAAAACTTGACGATTGTCTCCTTACTGGCCTACCGTCGCATCATTTAAGCAGATCCAAATATGTATTACTATGTGTTGTCCTTGCTGGATCTGTTAAAAGCCTGAATTGTAAATTGTGTGTCAACATGTCTATGAGCAAGACACTGAACCCGTATGTGCAGGTTGGCACCATGCATGGCTTCCTCCGCCATCAGCGTGTTAATGTGAAATACATTATAAAGTGCTTTGGATATATAAATGCACTCCATTTACCAAATGGACTGCATATGAATGCACTCCACTTGGTAACTGGTAACCCAAGCACTTTACCGGACAGTGGGCTGAGCTGAAGTTTCCATGGTTGAGTTTTTGTAGAGGGCGAAGGAGTGTGAGAGAGATGACTGTTACATTG
Source organism: Benthosema pterotum (assembly GCA_039105355.1). Lineage (NCBI taxonomy): Eukaryota > Metazoa > Chordata > Actinopteri > Myctophiformes > Myctophidae > Benthosema > Benthosema pterotum. The sequence continues at coordinate 32,711,455 of CM076968.1, forward strand.
TCAGTCCTCTCTCTCTTCTATCGTCTGTCTGTCTGTCTGTCTTCTGTCCACCCTTCCGTCCGTTCGTCCGTCCGTGTGTGTGTGTGTTGGATCTTGCTCATCAGCTCGGAGAGTAGAGACGTGCTGTGGTTCCTGGCCTGTGCCCGTAACCTAGCAACCCAAACGGTGTGTCTTGAATAAATCACAGCATCTTGCTCCTCCGTCCTGCTTGCACACACACGCACGCACGCACGCACACACACACACACACACACACACACACACACACACACACACACACACACACACACACACACACACACACACACACACACACACACACACACACACACACACACACACACACACACACGCACACACACACACACACACACACACACAGGGAATGCCTGCTGACTCACTACTTTTTTCCTGATGTTTTACGCTGTAGCTCAGCCAGAGGCTGGATTTAACAACATTAAACATTACTTTTACATTATCTCTCTAGAATTCTAATCGTGCAGTAGCTAAGTTATAAGTACCTAACGGTCAGCCTGTATGTCTGTGTTTGCAGGCCTTTTTTCCCGACATGATTACAAAAGTACAGCAATTCCCGGATTTATTAATTGATACATTCATTCATTCATTCATTATTGCCATTCTTGGGATCATTGTGCACTCTATTAATACCGGTAGTTACTTATTTCAGTTATTTTTTCTGATGTTGAAATTAGCCGTTCTCAAATGTTTTCATGTCAAGGAAATAATCATAAAATGAATAACAAAACGTTGTCATGCTCTACCAACGTTCTAACTTCTACCTTGCTCTGTCAATTCAAACTTGTGTTTACAGTAGCATGTTGGATCTACAGTACAGTATACTACAGTACAGTACTGTCCAGTGATGAACGGTGCTCTGTCTGCTTTCAAACAAATTAAACTGTACCCGTATTTACACACACTGCCTATCATTCTTATCGTGAGTGAAGCCTGATTTATACTTTGTCGGAGAAAGTAGTATAAATTAAACTTGACTGTGGTCTCTTCTATGGGGTTTGTGTGTGGCAAAGTAATCACGTACTGTACATACAATTCAAAGAGCACCGTGCAGTTCCCCAGGAAAATAGGATCACAACCAGGCATACCAAGCACCAGTGTTATCCAGAGTGTGGTTCAGGACCTGTTTGGGGACACTGCACTCATTCTTATGGATAAATATTACAGTACCTTTAATACAGGTACTTTATTTAAGTGTGTTTTTCAAGTGTTTTGTTACTTAGGCTTGTGTGTTTTTTGCCGCTGGCAGGCAAATACAACTTTCATGGAGGCGGAGACATCAATCTGGGCACCTATAGGGGCCTTAACAGATGACGCTACACTGATAAACACCACTATGTGTACAGGCTGGCTGCAGAACTCACACGTAAAAAAAATGAACCATCAAACTTTCAGAGGCTGTTTTTCACCCAGTACTGAGGAAGAACGATTTTTATTGTGATCCCTCACCCTTGAAATATATAACCCTTCATTTTTGTTGTTTTTGAACAATGATAGTGATTCAAAACAGTTTTCTTCATAACCAAACCTACATTCAAGTCATATGAATGTGAGGTGCGCTCATGATCATGGCAACACAGCCTGCAGCCCATCAAGCATAATTTATGCTTTGTCCTGCGATGGTGTCACACACCAAGATGCTCACAACAGTGGTGATGCAATGCAAGCTTGTGTATCAGCTGTTCTTTGTGCGCAGTATGATGCACAACAAAGTACAAATGTTTCCTAGGGTGCACCACACTATGCAACACACAAGAGGAGGTTGAATGGACTGAATCCACCACTTCCCAAAACATAATTTTTGGAGATCTGATGGGAATTGATTTACTTGACACAGTCAGCCATGCGCCCAATCCCAAATATGTCTGTAAACAAATAATTGGTCTATAGGGAAGGGCAGTGGTTTTCAACCACTGGAAAGTTAGTTAACCAGTTAGTAAACCTCTTGAGAGCGTAAAAATGAAACCAAATGGACCCTTGCGGGTCCATTTGGTTTCATGATAACACTCAAGAATTACACATATTTATCATTTGTTTGCCAAATCCAGCCTGGAAAAACAAAAAAAATCTTTAGTTTTGGGTCTGTAGGGTGAAAACTTCATCAAATAGATAGTGGGCCATGGCATCAAAATGGTTGGAAACCATTGGGGTAGGCCCTAGGGGGTGAGTCTGAACAGCTGCTTCTTGTGATGGAGGGAGTCTGCAATAGTCCTGACTTAAACAGGAAGTTGGTTCCACCGTTTGAGAGTGATGCCACAAAGGTTTTGGAAATAATTGTATGTGTCAGAGATGAGAATTTTGGCTGGTTGAATATCGTTTATGCTGTTTCTTTCTGGATGGTTTGTATGCTGCTGTCTCTTCATCACATTGTGTGAAAAACTTTTAATTTTTTGGACGTTGTAGCAACATTAAACAATAAATGCTGAGCTTAGTGCATACTGCAATGTGGCCTATAATTAGCTGTTGGAACTGGGGAAAACCTTTATCTCATATTAACATTCTATTAAAAATAATAATATGCAATTTGAGATGATACCCTGAAGTAGAGCAGGAATCACGTTGCACCGCCTCTGATGGTAATTCAGCAGAGATAAGACGGAGAGTGTGAAATTAGACGTGTGTGTGTGTGTGTGTGTGCGCGCGCGCGCCACACACACACACACACACACACACACACACACGTGCATGCATGTACTTGTACGTGCATGTGTGTATGCAATGTCTATATTCATGTTTATTGGCATGTGAGCACTGTAAGTGTTGCTGGTCATTTTAGCCTGGGTTTATCTGATTGTTGTGGATAACCACTGGCTTAAACTCTCTTCTTAGTAACAAAAAGATTTGGCAATACTTTTTGTGTTTTGTGCATTACTTCGCACCAGGTTATGAGCTTGTTAAAGTAGTAGTTCACCCAAACAATAACAAAATCTGGGGACACGTGTTTTTTCTAAATTACACAACCCACATTTTCAACACATTCCTGAGCCAATCATTAATCACCACCGAGTCATCATTTAGTAGGATACTCCGCCAGCCATCAATCAAATTATTTGTGTATGAATACGACAAAAACAACAAAACAATATTAAAGAATTACAGGCTTCATGGGGTCTGTAATTGATTGAAAATAATTCATTTCTTTTTGGTGTGTACTACTTATTTTAATCTGCTATTACTAGCAAGTGTGTCTCCACATGACTAGGCATGCTGGGGTTCAATTGGTAATTAATGAGCTGTGCATCCCTATACCAGAAGTTAAAGGTAGGGTAAGTGATTTGAACATGGTGTAGTACCAGCCTGGTGCACTAGGGGCGCCCAAGAGTAGCTACACTTTGTGAACCTGCTGCCCGATCCTGATTGGAGGAGAATTCACCCTCCACCTGGGGAACTTTTATTAGCTCCTCTGCTAATGTTGGGGAGGGGGAAACTCCATATATGGTCTGCACACCTTTATAATAGAGCATTTTAACAAAAAAACATTTTTTGGGTGATATCTGACAAAAGTGAAATCACTTCCCCTACCTTTAATAAATTGCACTGTATTTTTGATCAAATTCCAGATTAACTCTCCCTGCCTTGAATAGTGTTTTTCTATTGAACCTAGCTTGGTACAAAAGCCTTCTACAGGCTTTGTAAACAAAATCTCCCAGGGCTGGCCACAAAAAAGGAGTGATATGGTTAATAACTTTATACTTTCCCCCGATTGTTTTCATAGCAGAAATAGCTGCAAGCCACAGTGCTTGACCTTGTAGATCGGCTATTTTCTTTTCAGATACATGAAAATATGGACATTTTTCAACACGGAAAACGATTATGATTTGTCATAACTGTGACAGGCCTACTCCCTCCCACCAGGTCCGTCACACAGACGGAATCCAATCTCCATGTTGAAGGCTCCTTTAGCCCTGAAAAGTCTGGGAACACATGCAAATGAGGGGGGAGGGAGATTCGTTCCCCTGCTGATTTGATCCATGGTCTGAAATGAAAGAGAGATGATGCCTGCCTCGATCCGTTTCCCTCCACCAGGCTGAGATGCCCTGCTACACACACACACACACACACACACACACACACACACACACACACACACACACACACACACACACACACACACACACACACACACACACACACACACACACACACACACACAAAGCATGCATGCACGCATTGCACACGCACATCGCTGGAGGAGCTGAGCTGTCCCGTTTTGCACACGTCTCTGTCCCTAATGCTGGAAAAAGCAGATCTACAAGCTAATGCTTGTGGAGTTCATAGATCTGATATTTAGGTCAGCTGCGCTCCACCGTTGTACCGTGAATGTACCGTATTGTCCCGAATATAAGACGGCCGCTATTTTCCCGAGACTCATTTTTGTAAAAAGAACATTGAATGTCAAATAATATAGTCCCCAAATATAAGATGACTCATTTTTTAGGTTATCTCCATTGGAAAAAAAATAGGCCAATAGAGTATACAGTATATGTGTCTTTTCTATTTTACACATAAACGGCAGTTGATACAGTATATAGTATCTCAATAATTATAATCACTTTAACATATTTTATTTTATTTTTTATTTATGTGTGCAAATATTAAATAGATTTTTTTTACTCAGACATTGCTTCTGGACTGGAGATTATATCAGAGAGGTCATCTTAACTATGAATACTGTGCATCTGTGAAATAAATGTGCTTGCTGTCCACATAATGCAGATGATGATGGCTATGAATTCCTTCAGATGTGTGCGTCGTTCTGCCTGACCAGGGACTGAACGACACACACAGACTCTGTGAAAGGATGAATGGCTTTTGTTGTTAAAGCCTGCAAGATTGGAACACACAAAGAGGAGGACAGCGAGCACTCTCGTGTGTGTGTGTTGTGTGTTAACTACACTTGTGAGGACCAAGTGTCCCCACAACTATAACAGAACTAGAATTATGAGAAATTGAGGTTGTGAATGTGAAGATACTTTTACAGTTTGGGTTAGTGTTGGGATTAGTGTTAGTGGTTAGACATTAAAAGGTCAGGTCTAATTGTTTAATATTAGTGGTTAGCCATTTAGAGGTCAGGTTTAAGTGTTAAGGTTAGTGGGTAGAGAGTTAGAGGTCAGGTCTAAGTGTTAAGGGCCCTATAAATGAGGAACAATAAAACACACTAGTTCATTTTGAATGAGACCACAGTGTGCTCGCGATTCATCAGACTTGGATTCCATTTGTTGTTTTTTCTTTTACTCTTGTGCCCTTGGAGAACTGGAGCAGAGCTGAAGTCAGGTTTAGGGTAATGTGCTAAGAGTTTTCATAATATAGTCACTTGAAATGCAACATCTCATTTTCGAGGGGGTCCCATATGACACAAGATACACATGTCCCACACACTGGAAAATAGCAGAGCTACAAACTCGCATGTTGAGAACTTGTACATCTGTAGATCTTTGTCTTAGGGTTACTAAAAGTGGCCTATTGGCATTCATAAAATTGCTGTGTTAAAGAGTTGATGTCCTCACAAGTTTGTTACTTCAAACGTGTGTGTGTGTGTGCGTGTGCGTGTGCGTGTGCGTGTGTGTGTGTGTGTGTGTGTGTGTGTGTGTGTGTGTGTGTGTGTGCGTGTGCGTGTGCGTGCGCCTGTTAGGGTCACTCAACTCTGCTGGCCTAGAGGTACAGAAGTGACTCTTACAGCAGCAGTAGAGTATTTCTGTCTTCATTCCATTTCCTTCCTGCTCCTTCTATCAAAGCCTTTATGGTTCAGGAGATCACACTACACGCACGTAGACACGCAGGCACACAGCTGCACACATGAGTGCACAGGCACACGGCCGCATGCCACATCACACACACACACACACACACACACACACACACACACACACACACACACACACACACACACACACACACACACACACACTGTGACACACATAAACTGTTTAAAACTTTAATCCTTCCCATAAATGTTAGTTATGGGCCAGAATTGTCATGGACCAAAAGTAGCAGATCTACAACCTCTATAACAACATCTCATGGATGGTGTATCATGTTTGTGAGCTTTAACATACCTTAGAGTTGTTGTGTGGACATGATGAAAATGTCCCTCCATCCTGTATTTCCTCGAACTGGAGGTCTGAAAAATAGTCATTAACATAGTGAAACACAACTTGATGACACCATCAAGGTGTGTTTCACCATGTTAATGATTTGTCTTTTAGGACCTGTTTTCTGAGAGTGTACAAATGGACTCGTTAGGGTTCATTTGGTTCCATTAGTACGCTCTCAGAAAAAATCTTGAAAATGTTGTAAACAAATGTTGTAGAGTCATAAGTCCTATGCTGAGTGCTTTGTTGCAGTACCCGTCCTGTTGACCTGCAGTGTCCGTTTTGTGGCCATATGTAGATCTCTCTGTCAGGCCTTGTCCACTGTCCAGTGGCTATGTGTCTGGATCTGGACCTATATCACACATGGTCATATTTGGTGATATGGGTAAAGACCTAGTGAAATGAAAAATAGATTTTTCACACATTTGCATTTTTGTGTATTTTGACATGAAAAGTCTATAAAAATCAAAATGTAATTACTCCCCGAAAATGTGTTGAGGCACACATCAGATAATCATTGTGATATGACTATAGTGTATATGGACATTGGATATTTAGGCTTACTGACTTTGTTTAAAGCATATATGTCAAACTCAAGGCCTGGGGGCCAAATCAGGCCTAGGCTGTGAATGAATTTTCTTCGTCCCGCAGGATGATATACAGGTACATATAAGTACTATTAGAACTGGCCCTTTTGGTAGGGTATATATCTTGGTGAGGATCAAAGAGCAGAAAACCATTTTAATGCATACAGTTTCATGTTTGCATTCATCTTGCTAGTAACTTAGTTAGGGACATTTTTGAAGGAAAAATTACTTTTTTGCTGTTTGTATGGGACATCGTCATAAACTGCATGGTGTGTTGTAACAGTCTGGAGGCTCCGGCGCTCGACTCGTATCATTTTTTAATATTTTGGCCCGCTGTGTATGTGAGTTTGACATCCCTGGTTTAAAGTTACATGAGAGTAACGTCACATATGACTGTGCTCGCCCTTCCTATAGCAACTTGTAAATTGAACCTCTGAAAAGTATTCCAAAGCGATTGTGTGATTGTAGGTGTGTGTCTATTAGGCAAGAAGTGGCAGCATTTGAGTTTTAGTCAAAGTGTAAAGAAAATATGAAATGTGCAAGCATGAATAGTTTATTGGATTTGCCATGGCATATGTTTTATTTGTACATGGAGGTAATTGCACAGTTGGTGATGTGCCCTTTAGGGAGAGAAGGAATTAATGATGGACGCCTTATTAATACTAGCTGTAGGATACAACACACACACACACACACACACACACACACACACACACACACACACACACACACACACACACACACACACACACACACACACACACACACACACACACACACACACACACACACACACACACACACACACACACACACACGTAAACACTGGAGTTTTGAAGTTGTCTTTTAGAAAATAACTTTGGAGCTTGGGCTAATGTGTAAATCCCTCGGCTGACATTGTTGCTCACACTGCAAATGCAGCAGGTCAGTGTAAATCGATGGATTTAGTCTTCCTGACTGTGCTTTTTTCCCCTCAGCTTCGTAGTAAAAGCACTGCATGCTTGTCCCTCAAGGAAACAGTCTTGTAGAAACCTGCATTCCCTTAAGTGAGTTCACATTGACTCGACAGTTCCAAAACGCAAGGACTATCCACATTGGAATCAACAACAAAAAAATATATAAATAAAATAAAACAAAATCACATCTTATCTGTGACAGTTAAGTGTGATCTAAACTTAGATGCAACATCAGCCATTCCCCATGCATTTGAAAAAAAAAATATATATATTTATTTACCCCCATTTAACAAATCCTTTGTTGAAAATGTAGTTTACTTTACTTAGTTTATTTAGTTTACAAATTTAGTTTACTTTACTTAGTTTACTTTATACTTTTTGTTTCCTTTCTAATTTATTTTTGACTAATGTTCCACCCAAGGTTATTGATGCTAGGGTTCATCAATTGGTTAATGGAAAAAAGCCTATTAAGAAGCCTATGTCACACAAAAGTCTGGTGAACTCGCTGACCCCTTTTTGAAAACCCCACCTTTGTTCTCTCTCTCTCTCTCTCTCTCTCTCTCTCTCTCTCTCTCTCTCTCTCTCTCTCTCTCTCTCTCTCTCTCTCTCTCTCTCTCTCGCTCTCTCTATTTTGTGTGTGTGTGTGTGTGTGTGTGTGTGTGTGTGTGTGTGTGTGTGTGTGTGTGTGTGTGTGTGTGTGTGTGTGTGTGTGTGTGTGTGTGTGTGTGTGTGTGTGTGGTAACATGGTATTCAAAGATAATGCTTGTCATAAACAACTCAAACAAGATCAGAATATCAAACTGACATTATGTTAATGAATTGTGTGGAGATGGATGGACGCTGTCTCTCCGTCATTGTTTTTGGCAGGCTGATACACATTTTGCTGCCAAGCTTGAAACATAGTGGGCTTTCTATCTAACCTACAGTAAGTAGGGGATTGCCTGTGGCCAGTCAAAATATGTCCTTGTGTTTCACTTACTATATGTCTGTGAATTTGGCTTGGCATATTCAATGCCAAAACACAATTAAATTCATCTCATTTACGGTGTGTGGAAATTCATCATCAACTTAAATGTGTGATCATGACAGCCATATCGCTCCCTCGCTCTCTCTGTGATGGTGTTTGCGTTTGGGTAACCACATGCTGCCTGAGCAAACACAACTGGCTGCACTGCGGTGTTTCTAAGCACTGTGTGAAGACAGATGATTCCTTCTGAAGATCAATGGAAACAGGGCTGATTATTGCTGCTGATAATGAGGAGGAGAAGGAAGCAGGCTGCATGGGGTCTATAAGCAGGAGGACGGTGGTCTAACGGTAATCTAACAAGTACTGTAATTAAGTACGTTTTTCCAGTACTTTTACTTCTACTCATACTGGTGTAGAAGTCTGACCAAGCCTTTGCTTCCCTCCAGCATTTGAGGTTATATTAATTAAGCTAAACATGGCAGTATGGTTGTCTAAACAATTGTGTCCACACCATCCATAGTCTGAGCGGTCCGGACCTCACTTTAAGAATGAGAGAACGGATCCTTCATAGATGTTAGTGTTACCCAAGTAGTTAATCTTAACCACTTCATTCATTTGGCCACTCAAAATAGAAGATCTACAACTTCACAGTGTTATCTATTTACCTCTGACCCATCCAATTAGTCACAGATATGTTTCTTCCCACCCACTGTTTGGTTATTAGAGTGCAGAACGTTATCTGACGTTAATGGCTATGCCATAGTAGTGAGTCCAGTGTGCATGTATGTCTAGAGTAGTATGTTCCTTGTGTCCTTGCTTCTTTAGATTATTAATTGACTCTCTCTTCAGATAGGACAACAATGGATGGAGACGGCCAAGAGAGATAAGCAGGGCAAAGGGTGAAGTGGAGCGCTTCACTATTGACATGCATGTCGCTCACGTTACTCACTGTTATACTTAGTTTGTGGTGTACTCACATTCATTTTACTTAAAAGTGAAATGTGTCAGCGAACCCTGACTCTGTTTTACCAGTAAGGAACAGAACCTTGTTTTGGTGATCCTGTGTGTGTTTTCTATTCCCACAAATAGCCAAGTTTGAACAGTCAGACTTTCACACCATATAGGAGCTTTAACGGCAATTTCTCTCAGGAACAGCTCTCGTGATGATGTCATCCATGCATTGTACTTTGTCTTCAGTCTTCAGTTCCAGATTTGCATTTACACTTTGTTTACAATGTCCATCATTGGTGATTTTCCGAGCTGGCATGGAATGGAAACAAGCCTGGTTTTATCTAGTGTCAGTATTATAATGACTCAAATATAAAATAATTTGCATGTCAGCGCCCCCCCTCACCTCAGGACATTGTGGTACTGCAGCTAAAGCCGATCGACAAGCTCACAGCACATTGCAGTGTGGATCATTTGAAACTTTCTGCCAAAAAGAAAATAAAGTTTTTCCCACAATAATAGAAGAATATAGACAAGACACTGGAATAGAGCCCAAGGCTCAACTCCATATGGGGTTAATGTGGTTGGGTATTTAAAAACAATTTTCAGAATGTACTGTATGTTATTTGCGCTTTAAATCATCTCTGTCAATTGAAAACCTCAAAAACTTGACTGACTTGACTGAATGACAGACAACAAAAAGACACCAGGATGTCTTTGGCCTGACAGCAGCAATATATGCCTTGAAACAATAATAATAAAATAATGATGAAATTGTCCTCCCCACAGGCCCCTGGGCCCCTGGTGGTCCCGGTGAGAAGATGGACAGGATGAAGTTGATCAAGAGGAGGCTGTCCATGTCTTTACGCAGTGCTCGGCCTGTCGATGACTCCCTGTCTGAACTGGCCGAACAGATGACGCTGGACGAGCCGGCTGCTGCCAGGGACAACGGTGAGACACAAGCACACACACGCACAATTTACAATTATTTTAGCAGACGCATTTACAAAGTCAGTGCCGGTTCTAGGAGTTAGGTGGCCCTATGCAAGATTATTTTACGTGCCCCTCCCACACACTGCCACGCCAACTGCACTAAACAATTTTAGGGAAGACTCCCTTTTGGTGTTTTAAGCAATAGCTAACATTAGCTGTAAGTATTGAAAATATCCTACAAGCTCACAGCGCACCACCGAGTGCTGCAGTATGAGCGTGTAGGTCTGCCATTTAAAAAAAAAAAAAAAGTGAAAATGTGTCTCAAATCTTTGAATATTCTGTCCCGGCGAACATTTTTTTAACTCGCATGTTTTGCTTCTGACGTGGTCCCTGGAACTACATATTTTCAGATGCGGGTCGGTGGCCATATACAGATGACTTTTGGGGGTCTTTGATGTGAAATATTGAGGAACACTGAAGTAAAAAGGTTGTGGCCAGTAAGGGGCCACAATATAAGCACCTTGGGCAAATGGTGCGCTTTTGAGACTATGTACAGTAGTTGCGGAAGTTACTATATTTACAGTCCCCAGAGAAACAAACCTGTTCAGTCTCACTAGCGACTTGACTTGTTCACTCTTATTTTCAGAAAAAATGATTCCAACGAACAAAGCAGTTATAGAAGTATGCAAAGTGCACACGATTTCATCTTTTAAACATTTACAAGGGAGAAATAAAATCCGCGGGGTATACATTTTCAGGAGCACCACGCCGTGATTGGCTGAAAAATAACAACGTCCGGCAACTTCCGGCGGAACTTAATAAACCGGAAGTCCCATCTTTTCATAGTCGTTTTGGGGCACTCTGCATCCAGGCTCTCATCTCGCAGTGCGAATGGAAGCCTGGAGATCGAGGCTACAATATAAGAGGACGCATATATTGCTTGTGCCTAGAACCGGCCCTGTACGAAGTGTGAATGAATGTAAGCAATGTAAACACAATGTAATACAGTGCATCGATAGACATAGTACCGGTAACACACACACACACACTGTGGAAAGATTTCTCCAATGCACAAGTCATCCTAACCCTCATTATAGCTATCTCATCATCATCGTCATCATCATCATCACCCTCCTCGTTTCACTTTGCATGGGACTGTGATGACACGTTATCACTAGTTCTTATAATGCATCATCCATGTGGTTGCTGTCAGGCAGAAAGCTGTATTATCGATTTGTATTCCCCCCCCTAAATAATTGTCACACGGGTAGTGAAAATAGCCGATGCCTGCTCGTTGTGAGCATGTAGATCGTCTATTTTCACTATTTTAACAAAGGAAAGGATTTTGGACATATGACATTTCCAGCTAACAGCAACAACATCCGAATGGGCTAGGTTCAGGAAGAACATGCTGTGTTTCCTTTAGCACAAATATTCGCGTACAGCACATGGTTCGAGAATCCTTCCCTTTTTGGCAAAACCCAAGGTTCCAGGTTCCATTCCAGGCCTCAGCAATGTGTCCCTAAGCAAGACACTTGACTCCAGCAAATTAGAGGCTTTCTGAGGACTTATATGTGCCACCTGCTGGTCATCTTGGGGTAATGCAGCTTTGCTTGTGAAGAATGCAGAGGGCTCTTGTGTGCTTGCGTATACAGTATGTGCGTGCGCCGTGCGCGTTTGTGGATGCATGCACCCGCATGCACACGCGCAGTGGTGGACAAAGTGCTCAACTCCAGTAGTTGAGTCAAACCATAGCATACCCCTGGTTCAACATTACTCAACTACTAGTGAAAGTTGCTCTGGGATAAGTGAAAGTTGCTCTGGGGTATATGCTTTTAAAATATACCATACTTGTGAGTTGCAAGCTTTTGGATCGGCTATTCTAAGTTCACTATTGAAATAGCTGTTTATTAATTCATAATGCATCCTTATACCTTCCTAGAAACGTAGTACAAGTAAAAACCCAAGAGGCGATTAGCGCTTTTTCTTTTGCTGCCCCGACCCTGTGGGATCATGTACTATCAGAGAAGCCCTCCAACCACCGCTCTGAAAACCCACCTCTTCAATATGGTTTTCCGCAGCTACCTACCGCGCACACACCTTTCTTGCCATCCCCCAAACGAAAGGCAAGTGCCTTAATGAAAGGCAAGCGCCTTTTTGGCACTAGTAGTATCAAAAATGAGAATACTCGTGGAAAGTGCAGACCCACAAAATGTACATGATGGTTACCCTTGTACTGCTACTTTATTACTGTCCACCTGTGTGTGTGCATGTGCGTGCGTGGGTGCATGTGTCCTATCCTGATTCCCGACACCATCCAGAAAGGAGGTCAGATCACAGAGCGATGGGAGTTACCTCTCCCCCATCAGCTGCTTCAGTCTCTGGGAGTAATAATAAGTGAAAGAAAGAGAAAAGTCCTTGTGTTCAAGTATAGCTGTGTGTGTGTGTGTGTGTGTGTGTGTGTGTGTGTGTGTGTGTGTGTGTGTGTGTGTGTGTGTGTGTGTGTGTGTGTGTGTGTGTGTGTGTGTGTGTGTGTGTGTGTGTGTGTCAGGCTGTGTTGCGGTTTGGATGCAGAGCTCTAAGTGCTCGCTCCCACTGCGTTGTTGTGCAGAAACCTCTTATCTCCATGTTCTAACGTTGGGTGTGTGTGGTTTTTTTTGTTGTTGTTGTTTTTTTTGATAATACATCACACAGTAAGGTTTTAGTTTCCGGAATAAACCCCTACAAAAATGGAATATGGAGATATGAGATTTGTTCTCGACAGCAACGTTATGTAGGGACCGGGGAGGTGGGAGCTTAAGTGAAGTGATGTAGGGAGTTGGGATTGACTGAGGAGCGATATTAAACTTTAACCACCTCTCTACGTCAGACCTCCCTCTTGTTTTCTGCAGAGCCATAGAGTAAGACAGAGTTATGACAAATCTGTTCACTTCATGGGGCCAATCCAAAGGTATTTCTTCTATTTGCAAAGAGAGACAAGCCCTGGACTGGAGGCTGGCAAAAATGCATTGGACTCCCAAAACAACAGCCCTGCTTTAATTACAGAGACACATTACAGAGAGAAACATTACAGAGACTTTACTGTACAATACTTTAAAACGTTTGACATGTTGCATACACACATAAATTGGCACCGCCCTTGTTGAAAAGTATGTATTTCAAACTCCAGTTCGTCCCCATTCAGGCTGCATAAACAGCACCCAAGCACTTAGGTTTCTGCCCCTTAATGGCACAACTCTGTCCTTCTCTATGTGGCTCTGGTTTTCTGTCTTCTCTCTATCTCTCTCTCTTTCCCTCTCCCTTGCTCTCTCTCCCTCACTCTCTCTTTCTCCCTCTCCATATCACATCATGCCTGTGCCAGAACAACTCAGGCAGCAGCACCATCGACAGAGAGATAGAGATGGGTGAAAATGTTCCTCACATTTTTCCGGTAGAGCAGTGCTAATTAGAGATGGTGTGACCTTGGTCTTGTTCTTTCCATGTGATTATCGGGGGGAAATTGCAGGTGTCGTCTGAGGATTTGAGTTTGAGCCAAAGAGAAAATAATCCTCCTCCCCTCGAGTGATCTTGCAGTTGAAGAAAATTGGGGATTATTGGGAATTTAGGAGTGTGAAACTGTGTGTGTGTGTGTGTGTGGGGGGGGGGGGGGGGGGGTGCGTGTGTGTGTGTGTGTGTGTGTATGTGTGTGTGCGTGTGCGCGTGTACGTGCGTGTGTCACACGAGTAGTATGTATCAGTGATCGTATTTTGATAGTTTTGCAAATAGCTGCATTTAACTCTCATTTAATTTCACATGGTTATAGTTTGGCTATATTCATGTTATCTGAAGGAAATTGATGCAATTCCACATATGAAAACATTATTTGCAAAGATTTTTTTTTTTTTTCAAACTGAATAAAATAAATTCAATAGCACCAGATTCAAACATTTAAAATTGCAAGTGGAAAAATAATAATTATATCCATTTCAAACTAAATAATGGGATGTTGTATAGATCTGCTGCCCAAAATTCCTAAAGTGAGGTGACCAGATCCAAGCTTTATTCATTTGACAGACAGAAGTATTGCTTGTACAGGACTAGCCGCCACAGCAGCAAAAGTACTCGCATTAGCTTGTTCATGGTTGTTTTGACACGACAGTAATGAGTCCACGGGATGCAGTAGTTTGCTGGTCATTGCGTCTAAAACCTATACATTGCGTTTTTGGATGCAGGATGCCGGCAATCAACATCACTGCATATAATCATTAACTAGTCACATCAACGGTTGTCGGAATTGCAGTCTAGGTGCATAGACAGCTACACCAGCCGTCACTTTCAATTAATTCTATACTGGCCTTGGACTTGAGAGTACTTGAGACGCACATGGAATTAATCCTGTATTGGCTATATATATGACTTTTTGACTGACTGACTGACTGACTGAAGATGCAGGTTTTCATAGTAAACTGTGATTATGAACGGCAGACTACATTGTTTCATCTGCCTGTGTGAAACGCACAACATATGTCACAAGGACTTTCCCCTAGTCCAGGGGTTTTCAACAGGTGGTCCGGGGACCACCGGTGGTCCTTGAGAGGGTTCCAGATGGTCCCCAGGCTAAATGATGGAAAGTTGGTTAAGCAGATGTAACTCTTTGAGCATTTGGTTTCATGTTCACACTCTCAAGAGTTAAAATATTCACCATCTGAATTAGCTCCAAGTCTACACAACTAGAGAATGTGGAAGATTAATGGTCACTTTGATCTGTATGTTTGACTGTTTTGTTTCCGAAATCTAGCCTGGAATTGTGGACAAAAGCAATCTTTAGTTTTGGGGGTCTGTCATCAAATGTTGGTCCGTGGCTCAAATTCTTAATAAATAATGGGCCCTGGTATCAAAAAGGTTGAAAACCCCTGCCCTAGTCCAACCCTTTACGCTGAGTGCCAGGCAGGGAGGCATTGGGTCCCATACGACCGATAGCCAATGAATTGGCCAGGTGTGCTTATAGCTTAATTTGTCCATGTGAACAGCATCCTGACCGTTCCTTCCCGCACCTGGCTGCATTCCTGTTTCTGCTACTTCATATGCATGCACTGCTGCATGGCTGCTGCTCGTTGACACATCTTTTTTTTTCCATTTGCTTCGCCTGTTCTTTCTGCTCTTACTGCAACTGCACCCATTTCCTAAAACTGACACTCATTATACACTGTTATGGCACACTTGTATGCCTTGTTGTATGGCCGCGGTGCTAGCTTAAATTAACAGATTTTTCAACCAAAAATAACGTGATGTTTTTGTTGGGAAATGAGTTATTCTTGGTGGCTGTTGCAGAGTCGCATGGCAGTGCTGCTTAAAGGGTGAGACCACTTTTGTTGAGTTTCTTTCTGTGGTTACCTTGCCGTGATGTAATTCCAAATGTGTACAAGTAATAAAACAAAATGTTCCAGATTTAGAAATCGATAATTCAAAATATGCTCCTCATTGACGTACATTGTACACTAAAACAACTCTCAAAGTCACTCTTTTAATGCCTAAACAAACAAAGTTAATTCACTTGATTGATCTTCAAATGCTCAAATCAAGGGGAAGTTAACATTTTTAGGAAAAAAATAAAACTACATCGGTTATGGTGATGTTCTAATCTATAGTGACTGAATCAACTTTCTTTGTTTGTTTACGTACTAAAACGCTGACTTTGAGAGCTGTGACTTTGAGAGCATACAATATAGGTCAATGGGGGAATATTTTGAACTATCAGTTTCTAATCACTGTCTGGAATATATATAATAAAATTTGGAGTTAGATCATGGCAAGGAAATTACACAAAAAAACTCAACAAAAGTGGTCTTACCCTTTCAAATGTTTCCTCTTCACTCATATTCTTCCACTGCCGACAAAATGTGTCTCTTCTTTGTTCCATGACTAATGTTACTCATATGCTACTGCTACTGTGTCTTGTTGTGTTTGGTGTCTTTGTGACCTTTGTCTTGTCTCTTCTTCTGGTTCTTCTTCCTCTTGTTCTTGTTCTTCTTCTTCATGTTCTCCTCCTCCTCCTCCTTTACCCTTTCTCTGCTCCTCCTCTGCTTCCAATTTCCGGCCCACATTTCTTTATCATCTTCTCAAACTTCTCTCTGCCCTCATCTCCCTTTCTTTGACCCTTATGTTATTCTCTTCCGCTGTCACATGGACCCCTTCTCCTCCACCTCTTTCTTTGGCTAAATCTCCGCACTTTCCCTCCCACCCTCTCCTCTTCGTCCCGTTCCGTCTGTCCAACCGCCCTGTCATGTCCGTCCGTCGGTCTGTCCGTCGCTGCACTGGGTGGTGCCATGGTGGTCCAGAGCCCATGGTGGTGTGTGCCGCGGTGCATCCCCCCGCCTCCCACAGCGCTCCGTCCTTCCTGCGTCAGTACGCCGGTCACCTGGGCCGCACGGCCGCCCTGCGCAGAGAGGGCCCCGGCGGCGTGGCGGGCCTGGACCGAGACAGACCCTACCTCAACCTGCACAGGACCGGATCCCTCGGTACAAGACACGCACAACACGCATGTCGCACGTTAATTGATTGATTGATCTGATGTACAAGTCGGAAATACAGAGGAAAGGGGAATTCCAAATATTCTCAACACTGTCTGTCTTTCTGTCTTTTAATATACCTTGTTGTTGAGTTGTTGTGTGGGTGGAAAAAAATCATTAACATGGTGCATCACATCTTGATGAGACCATCAAAATGAGATTCACCATGTTAAAGTTTTTTTCTTCAGACCTCCATTTCATCGAAACACAGAATGGGGAGCTTTTTTATTATTATTTCCACACAACAACTCAAAGGTACAGTATATTCCTGACATAGTAAAATCTTGAAAATGTCTGATATTCCCCTTTAAGTGGCACTTTGTGCACTCTTTTGGCACTCTTTGTATCAGTGCTTTTTGTCAGTATAGACGGGTGTTTCTTTTGATAGTTAATTACCAGGATGTAAGGAGTAGCAGTATGTACAATAACTGCTAACTACCTTTGTTATTTAGATAGTATACTATGCTATTGCAGGCAGATGCTATGTTTGATGTTCACCTGCTGTCCTATAGTGACTTTAATACTCTGCATTAAATGAACAGCTTACTGTGTTATGGCTTGACTAACTGGGCTTCATGCCATAGTAGAGTAGTGATTCTCAAAGTGGAGTTCAGGGACCCTCACTGTCCCGCACAGTCCTTGAAATCAAAAAGATTTTGAGAACCAGTGCCATATACATGCAGTACATAAATGGCATTATATTGTTTCTGTCGGGCAGAAATTGTAGTGTTGTGTTTTACGGCTTCTCACCTTGATCATAGGCTACTACAGCATCACACAAAAGCATTAAAAGTAGCAGATCTGTGCATTTGCGTTGTGCTTTGAGCTTGTAGATCTGCTATGCTTTGAAAGCTGAAATGTAACTGTTTGGACATACTGTACGAGGTTTCCACCTAACAGAGACAATATATTTAATAATAACACCTCAGATATAGTGCATTTTCAAAGTCACTCACTTTGACTGTAGAAGTGCATCGTAGCGCACACACCCTTTTCTCAATGTTTCCACCAAAGCTCAGTATCTCTGTTGCCATTATTAACACTCCCCATGATGGTTCATATACCTGTTGTGTGCACTGTGTGCAGTACCGACGTATAAAATATTCAGCGCTAAGAGCTCTTTTGTTATCTCACAGTGCGTGCATGCATGCGTAAGGAACAACACAGAGGGGTTCAATGGGTACATCTTCACCCACAGCAGACAGACCCTGCAAAGAGCGCTGCTGCCATATTTTGAGAAAAGGCTTTTCTGCCTTTATTGGATAGTACAGATGAGAATGCCAGGAAACCGGGAGGGAGATGGGGTTGCGGGGGTGGGGGGGTGGAGGTATGGCCAGCAATGGTCAGCGTACTCAAAAAGTGAACCCATGACCGGCTGTTTTTTTTTTTATCCATTTACCTAATATCAATCCTTCTTCTAAGGATGCATCTCAGTCTATAATGATCTTGGTCACTTAACCCGCATGTGCACGTGCACACGCGCACACACGCACGTGCGCGCACATACACGCACGTGCATACACACAGACAGCCACATGCGCAATGCAACACATACACACAATTTTCCTTGGGTCCAGCCGCAGTGTGTAATGGAAGGTGTGGTGGTGGTGCATGACGGGACATATAGATCAGTAATCTCATTCTGTGCTGCATGCTGTGAGAATGGCTTATATCAGCAGCAGCAGTAAAGGCATGTAGTACATTAACAGTACAGTACTGTACAGTACAGTATGGAGGGATGGGAAGCAGAGGAGTGCTCATGCTCAAGAAAGTGGGACACAGGGCTTTTGCACGGTGGTCCCCAGTTGTACTATTGTGATACATGGCATGAGTGTTTCATACAAAAATATATATCAGATCGATATTTAAAATCAAATCATCTAGAGCAAAAATCCCTACTTAATGTGACAA
The DNA here is from genome assembly GCA_039105355.1 of Benthosema pterotum. Lineage (NCBI taxonomy): Eukaryota > Metazoa > Chordata > Actinopteri > Myctophiformes > Myctophidae > Benthosema > Benthosema pterotum. Next base: position 32,730,433 of record CM076968.1, read on the forward strand.
TCATTTGAACTACCAGCAGCCATGCTTTATACATTTCATTGGTCATTCAAGAGCAGCAGCCTCCTCCTTCCAGCGATAAACAGAGGATGGAAGCAGATAGCATAACAACGATGTCTTAGCATGGCTAATGTTGCATCCCAGTGGGGCGACATTAGCTTTTGTCTTTTGCATCCCCCAGACACCAAGGGTTCAATGAACTACACACAGCACTAAATCCTTAAACCCCCCCTGGGTTCACTTATAACCAAAATGGTTCACATTGGCGCTCTCCCAGAGTTAAATGTGCACTACG
>CM076968.1:32735724-32786775 GCA_039105355.1 Benthosema pterotum
ACAAAACTGCAGATGCTCACAATGTATTTACACACACACACACACACACACACACACACACACACACACACACACACACACACACACACACACACACACACACACACACACACACACACACACACACACACACACACACACACCTCTGGACCATCTCTGGAGCTGCTGGCCTGTAGCTTACCCACCATTCTGTCTTTGCTACCGTAAAACATTATAAAGTAAAGAAATGGAGAAACTAGGTCGAGAGGAGCGGAGGGACACGGATTAAGCGAATACAATTTACAAGTTATGCACTTAGCAGACGCTCTCATCCAGAGCGACTTAACAAGTGCGAGATCAGAATAAGCAGAGTAAGCATGAGCTCTGCTGCTCCACGGAAAAAACAAACAGAAAAACATGGTCAATTGTCAAGTAAAAGCAGTAGAAACACAGTAACACTGCAAAGAAACTATGAGTGCATACAGGCCACACAGTGAACCTACAGTATAGCATCTGTCTAAACAACATGCTATCTATAGTTAGTAATATTTGTGGTGAAGGGGAAAAAACTGAAAAAATCTGCATTATAAACCACGATCTATCAAATAAACTGGAGATCGTTATGGATACGTAGAGAGTAGGGCTGCAACTAACGATTATTGTCATAATTGATTCATCTGCCAATTACAGCACTGCTTTAACTATCACCTTAAAATATATTTTATGTATTTTATGTTCCAACTAACAAAAATTACATTTTCGGCTGATTAGGCTTCTATTCAAACAAACAAACACATTTTTAAATTAATTAAAGTAGTTGAAGTAACTTAAGCTTATTCTGAATGCATAGTGCATACATATGATTAAAGAATAGGAACAGGAATAGGTCATTTAGAAATGAATATTCAGACCTTGTTTTGTTCTTGACATTATAATCATTATGTGCCATATTTTACTTTGTGCTTGTGCATCAAATTGTAGCGGAATAGAGGTGAATCACTGCTCTTTAGTTTAGGCACACTTAACACTGAAAAACTACAGTTAAGTGGAAAACAGTAAAATTAGTTGACAACTAATGAAATCATTGACTTGATTGTGATTAATCAATAATTGTTGCAGCCCTAGTGGAACAGTCTGCAGTTTTTCTGACTTTCATCAAGGGTTTATTCCAATGGTTTTCTGTCAGGCACACGTGGAAAGGACTCAGATGCAGACACAAGAACCACTTAACAGTTTTATTATGATAATCAAAAAATCAGGCAAGGGGGCAGGCAAAAATCCAAAAACAGTTCAAGGGCGTAGGTCAAAAATCCAGGTTCAGTCAGAGAGGGCAGATGTACCGGCAAGGGCTGAGCAAAAATCGTGGTCTAGAAAAGGCGAAACAGAGGTCAGTAGGGCAAAAACAGGGCTTGAAAACTGCATGAGTGCTTGGTAACTTCACAAGACAATCTGGCACAGAGTGCTGGGAGGCTTGGCCTTAAGTACTGTGGGTGAGACTGCAGGGGATAGGATGCAGGTGGTCAAGCCACACCCACACACCCACTCAGACTGTGACAGTTTTCAAACTGGCTCTAGAGCGGGTTCCAAGTGGTTCCCAGCAAAATGATGGAGACAGGTGACCACAGCTGCATTACTCACATCTGTATTGCATAATTATAGAACATGTAATGAAAAAAAAAGATGTAAAATGATATTTTGATAAACATTTGCCTCTTGCCATCTCTCCTGTGTTATCACATCAATCGAGCATACATACACGTATATGGCTCAAATGCCATATAAATAACAGGCCTTGATATGAAAAGGATTGAAAACCCACTGTTTTTTTCCACAGTTTGAGAGCCAGGAGGTACTGTAGCAGAGGATTCGAATAAGAGAATACAATATGTTATGGTCAGTGCATGGTGTTTGTGGCCAGTCACGATTAGAGTCACGACTAGGTAGGAGAGAATCTGTCTAGCAGCTTCTGAATAAACTATATGAACAGGAAGGCAGTCATGAAAGGTGGAGGACTGAGAGCAGAGCTGTCGTCCTTGAATTGACACACAATCAAAGGCTTTTAAACAGCCTGCAACGTCAAGACTGCAGCACACCGCCAATGTCAGCATGTACCCAACTCCTGTACTGTATGCACTCTAAATGGCCATTATCCACATGCCTTTTATGAAGTGTGTGTGTGTGTGTGTGTGTGTGTGCGCGCGCGCACGCGCGTGTTGAGTACGGTACTGAACACTATATGCGTGGGACGATAATGTGGTCACACATTTGAATTTATTGTTCACCTTCAAAATCTTGGATGAATTCTCTTTTGAGGAGCTGTAAAGAGCACATATGACACTCTTATTTCAATACATACACATCGAGTGGCCAAAAAAACACTAGATCTAAAAGCTCACCACAGTCCTGTCAAGGCTGGCATGCACAGCATTTATCCGTCCATCTGTCTGTCTCTGTGGTTTCATGCACATGAAAGTTTTATATAGTGTATGTGGTGAAACTTGACAGGCAGGATGAGACCATCAGGTTTAATCTCACCGCAGCATCTAGGCAAACTAGTCTATTTAAATAGGCCTGTGCATGAATAACACCCTCTCTATGAGACTCTAGCAACTTGAGTGTGTTCCTCTGCGTGTGTGTGTGTGTGTGCGCGCGCGGGTGCGTGCGCGCTGCAGGTGCACGTGTCAGAAACACACCAGCGCATGTGCAACATAATGCTGTAGTGTTTTGTGTGTGTGTGTGTGTGTGTGTGTGTGTGTGCGTGTGCGTGCTTGCGCGTGCATGAGAGAGAGAGTGTCTGTGTGCGTGCTGTGCATGAATAATGGCCTGTGTTCTTGGTCTCAAGGGAAGGACAGACAAGAGAGGGAGGGAGGGAGAACCAGAGAAATAATGGAGGACAGAGACAGAGAATGAGAGAGAGAGACAGACGCTACAGCCGGGATACCGGAGTTTGGCGTCAGTCAGGACCGCAGGTTTAACCCCCACCACTCCTCCTCCTCCTCCTAGCGTGGATGGGGATGAGGAATGAGGCCAACTGAGGGGAGAGATGGAGGGAGTAGGTGAATGAGATGGAGTGATAGAGAGAGAGAGAGAGAGAGAGAGAGGGAGAAAGAGAAGCAGATCCAGACGAAAATGTTGACATCGGTGAATAGCAGAGGACGTGTGTGAATACGTCACCCTCTGCTTCAGCCAAAGCACCCAGGCGAGGGGAAGAGAGAGACAGAGAGAGAGAGGGAGAGAGAAGACGTGGAGAGACAGGGTTGTCACATGAGTAGTAGCATGCAGGACGAAAGAAAGGTGGAGGGGCTGACGGAGGAACCTATGAGCGGCACGGAGACGCATGGAGAGAGCGATGGGGCTGAGAAGGAGCATGAGAGGGGAGGGAGAGAGGGTATGAACACGGAGGGATGCTAACAAAACAGAGAAGACGGGAAAAGGACGAACAAGGACGGTCTGACCGAGAGAGACAGAGAGAGAGAGAGAGGGGGGCAACATCATCACTAGGCTGAACTGACCACGAGCTTGAGAGAGAGAGAGAGAGAGAGAGAGAGAGCTTGAGAGAGAGAGAGAGAGAGACCCGAGACGCAGGTTGCGAAGGGAGGGATAGAGATTCCGGCTGAAGAGGTTAGACAACTGGGAGGGAGTCTTGTTTTTCCATTTCCACAAAGACTACATCTTGTATAGACAAAGGAGGTAGACTCAACAACACCTGTTTCAGTCGGGTTCAGTCGGCGTGGTGACCGTGCGTACACATGTACTGTGAGCGTGTGCGTGCGTGTGTCTCCTCCGTCTCTGCAGCAGGAGTGTCTAACCTGCACTGTGTGTGACCTTCCTTAGTCAGCAGGCAGAGTGTGACTGCGGAGAGAGAGAGAGATAGAGAAAGAGAGAGAGAGAGAGAGAGAGAGGGAGTGTCTTCAGGAAAATGTAGAAGGGAGAGTTAAAAGTAGAGTAGCAGCCGAGGGAGTTGTTGCAGCGTTGATAAGTGTGGGCCCGCGCATTGTGCCGCTTCCCCCTCGAAACAGTGTTCAGATCTGCTCTTTGGCTGTTTCTGACGACACACACAGACACACACCCACAGACAGAAGGAGACTGAGCTCTGGCTCTGCCTTCAGCCTGCCTGCCAGCGATGAGCCCTGGTCAGGTGCAACAGACGCACTGCCAGGCTGAGGCTCCACCCAGAACCTGTTGAACCGTCAACACAGCCAGCAGCAACCCAACGGCCGGACTGAAACACTGTGTCTCCACAAACTCAACACAAGAGACTTGGGCTTGTTTTGGAGGAAGATATTTTCATCGTTTTAAGGCAGTCGAGTAAGCTTGGCGGATTCTAAAAGCGAGGAGCGAATATTCCCGGACGGGAGGGGTGTGGGGGCGGCGATGGATAATATGGAGGGTAACCCACGGTGTCCCCCCGCTGCCGCCACCACACGCGTCCCTGTCTCTGTCCCCGTCCCGCCACCCAGGACGGGAGGAGACCCCAGGATGGGGGAGGCGAGGACGGGCGAGGGGCTCAGGGTGGTGGGGGGCGAGAGAGACCCCCCACAGAGGCTGTCGCCCTTCCGTATGCTCCGCATGCTGGACACCTGTCGGCCTCCTGGCAACCGCATCGGTGAGTGCTCCATCAGCTCACCTGTTATCCCAACCCAACTCAAGTTACGATGCCGCCGTGTTGTTTAGAATAGTGCTGTTGCTCCAAGGTGTGCGTGGCAGTAAGGTATTGGTGCAAGTTTTTGAGTATGCTGGCTGGTTTTTAGAATGTTATTAGTTCTGCAATTTTCTGAGCACTCCTCTTATTCCCTAGTGTGTGTCTATCAAACAGTGTGTAGAATATACAGTCTAATAAAGAAGATCAAACCTAATGAGGTTTTGGCAGACACAGACAGGAAAAATGTATGCTAAGTACCTCTATGGCAGAAAAGGCTGATCTTACAAATCCTGTTTGAAATTAATTGATCCCAGTACAGCGATTCCTAGACTCTATGCACGATCCTTGAGGGGTGTATGCGTGTGTGTGGGTGTGTGTTGGGTGGTGTGTATGGGGAGGATGCCCAATTCCTGAGGCTGATCAAGAGGGTCTCCAAAGAATGCCGTTTTAATTTGGCGCATAGGGAGAAATGTTGGGTAGAGATGAGTTTGATATCATTATTATTCTGTTCACTGTACATTCCAATATCACACACCAGTACACTAATCTAATCTACAAGCCATTTACAATTTAGAGACATTTAGCAGACTGGTATCTAGAGTGACTTGTGAAGATAGTGTGTAAACGGGCTGAACCTGTTGAATGATACCCTACCTCCTCCATGTCCTCTCCCGCTCCCTGGGGTCTGCTGACGCCAACCTCAGAGTAGCGTAGCCTGGCAAGGAGGGCTGTAGCTTTTACTGCCCCTGTGGAATATATTCCACAACGCTCTCCGAGAACCCCCCAGCATCCAAACCTTCAAAAGCCATTCCCATTCCACTTGGCCTTTTCTTTGTGTTTCTAATTACCCAGTCACTGTACAGTATAGTCACTGGGTAATTAGAAGAGCACTAACTATATACATTTGAGATATTCTAATATTATTATAGCACTAATAATCAAGTAGCAAGTAGCAATAGCATTGCTAGTAAAACAAAGCTTAACTAGAATACCAGGTGAACATCAAACTTAGCATCTTAGAATCCATATAGAACCCTTCACCCCTAATTTGTGTTAAAGCAAGGTTTAGGCCACAAAAAGGAGGTTGTTGTCATTATCACTGTTCACAGCACCAATGAAGTGAATTGTGATTCTGATTGCACATAATCGCTCCATACATCCTGAGTACCGTTTGAATTGCATTGTGCAACTTTTTTATACAGTACTTGTTCTCAAAGGTTGATCCACTATCAAGGTTCTGGTAGTGCTGTATAAATGGAACCCATTTGGTTCTGTCTGTCGTCCTTGAAATTAAAGTGTTTGTGAACCACGGATCTAGGAATACATGAACATTACATTAATTATTGATAAATTGCAGCCCAGATGGCTAGTGTAGTGGTCTGAGCACCCGTTTGGGTTTGACTCCCAAACACGACGGCCTTTGACTTGTGTTGCCCCACATCTCTCTCCCCATTTCTGCTCACCATCATACTGTACACAATTATACGAATAATAAGAAAACATTAAACATTATTAACTGTCATTGTCTAGGACAGTATTTTTTCAACCTTTTTCATACCAGGAACCACTATTTATTCAGCATTTTAGCCACGGACCACCTTTGATGTTGATGGAGTACCCAAAACTAAGGGTTTTAAAGTTTTTTGTCTACAATTTAGGAGAAATAACTGGAAAAATGTTGTCAAAATAATTATTATCTTACATTTTCTAAATGTGTACATTCTTGAAAATTAAGCAATTCAGATGATTAAATATAATTTAACTTGTAAGGTTCCATTTGGGTTTATTTTTACGTTACAGATCTGTGAGGGTCCATTTGGTTACCAACTGTCCATCATTTAGCTGGGGTCCACCTGGAACCCTCTCAGGGACCACTGGTGGTCCCCGGACCACCTGTTGAAAACCCATGGTCTTGGACATTTCCAACCATGTGGCCATGTACTGGGGCTTTTACGGAGTTAAGGCGAGTGGTGCAGCAGAGCAGGACTGGTGAAAGGGGAATATTGTGGATAATCCTGCTAGCCCTCTATCTAAGCTAAGGACTCCTCCAGACACACTAGCAGGGAGTCATCCAGCAGCACAGCAGCAGCTCCACTAACTAACCAGGCCATCCTGGCTCCACACTGGGAGGCTGATTATGACATTTACTGTCTGCTATTAGCCTGCACTGGAGCTGGAGCTGAGAGAGACAGCAGGGAGGCAGAGAGCAGTGTGTGTGTGTGTGTGTGTGTGTGTGTGTGCGTGTGCGTGTGTGTGTGTGTGTGTGCGCACGCGCGCATGTTGTTGCATGCATGTTAGAGGCGAGTATAGTCACATGCGAGCAACAAAACGACAGTACGACATGTTTTGAGCTTGTAAATCTGTATTTATTCCCCCCTGCTTTTTGAATTGGATTCCTTCAAAGTGAAGTGTGAGGTTTCTGGCCCAGCAGCGGATAGGATAAGGTGGGAGTGGAATTTTCCTCCTTTACCTCGTGCCAGGATGCATGTTGATGATTGCAACAGGACCTACAACTCTTTCTCTGACCGGGTGACAGGCCAGGCCTGTGACATCATAGCAATACCGGTTACTCATGCTCTGGTGTGTGTGTATGTGTGTGTGTAGTGGGTGGTGGGGGTTGCATGTACGTAGATCTGCTGTATCGGTTTCTCTCATCCAGGTGTATGTTACCCTGGCGGCTGAGTGTAATGTTTCAACATCAGGTCTTCCTGGGGTTGTTTCCTGATATGACTGGTCTGATTAGATATACTGACTGGCCACTCTGTTGTTCTGCTACCACCACTCCACCAGGCCATTCTATACACACACACACACACACACACACACACACACACACACACACACACACACACACACACACACACACACACACACACACACACACACACACACACACACACACACACACACACACACACACACAGGTATCCAAGAGTGGTACTTTTCTGTCTTCTTCAAATTCAGAAGTAACAGATCTACAAACTTACAAGCTGAGTGTAAACTTGTTGATCTTCTTGTGTGATGCTATCCAGGCAACCACAGTCAGGACCAGGACAAATTAGTGACGTCTTGATTGTGGCCATACTGGTTCAATGCCATCCAAGGCTAGTCAAATCTGCCCCACAATATCTCCTGAGTTCAACCAACACAATTCATGTCCACTAAAGACGAACATCCCTGGATGAATCAGAGAGAGTCAGATTGAGGCCAAACTGACAAAGGATGTTTCGATGACGTCCTCCAGTGACTCCAATGACGTTCAAGACGATAGGCCAGATCATTATGGTGCTTTACGTCATTTCCAGGATGTTGTGATTTATTTATGTACGTTCTTAAATAGTCTAGCCTCAATCTGACTCACTCTGATTCATCCAGGGACATACCAACCGTACGTCTTAAGTGGGCAGGAATTGTGTTGGTTGAAATCAGGGGATGTTCTGGGCCAGATTTGACTAGTTTTAGAATTGGCTTGGTTTGGCTCAGTTCCTGACCGAGCTTACTGGGTATAGATCTTCTGGACGTTATCAAGTGACCGGGCGGATGTAACATGTCCCATTTGGGGGGGGTTCAAGAGAACATGTTGGAGGGGCAAGAGAAAATGGTATGGGGGCGTCTTCATCGCCCGTGTCATTTTCGGTTACAGGACTTTTAAGTAAAGCATCAAAAATAACATCAGTTGTTGTTGAAGTTGCAACAGACACGGAGCATGCATAAAGCTAAAGGTCTTCTGTTTTCAATCTTGAAATGCTGTTGGTTTAGTGGTGCCAAAATTGTAGTTAGTAGCAGTAGTAGTGTTTCAAATCATTTTAAATATAAGCACTTTAATTTGAAATATCTTGGGTTGTTTTGCATGGCAATGTGTTTGGGGGGGCAGACTGGGTATTTAGGGGGGCATTGCCCCCCCATGCCCATGCCTAGATCCGCCCCTGTCAAGTGAGGCGTGTATCAATAAAGCCAAACAGTTGAGTCTATAATGATATTTGTGCCCGACAGTGACCTGTCCGTGTGCATACCCTCCATGCCCTCTGTGGTGTCTGGCTCCTGTCTTGAGGCTCTTTGGGTTATTTCCATATCCCAGCCGGTGTGGTTTAAAAGTCTCCAGACGTCGCGCTCAATAATGATTCATACAGATGGACTGTGTTCATCCTTAAGTAATGCACGTATGCTATTTATGTCAACAGATGCAAGAGCAAGGTTTAATATAATATATAGGCAACTGGCTGCTCACAGACACACACAGGGCTATAGTTCATAGCAATGAGGCGGCACAGTAGTCTTTATGTGCATCGTTAATGGTATTTATGGTAGCGTATAATTTGTGTGTATCCAATTAATGAAATACCGGTATAATAAAATGGATATAATGTACGAGATTGTATTGCAGACATTAAATATCTATAGTCTCAATTCAGAATTGGAATTAACTTTACTGTCTCAAGGTTTAGAGTTACTGTTACAACATTGCTGTTATTTCAAGAGAAAATCAAGCATAACTTGTAAGGTGGCACATAGTGTAGTTTTCGTATAGTGTTTTATTAAAGGGGAATTTCACTCATTTTCTACATTTTACAATGGCGTTAATATACCTTAGGAATGCTGTGTGGACATAATAAAAAGGTCCCCTCCATTCTGTGTTTCCTAGAAATGGAGGTCTCAGACCCTTTTCTATACAAATAGTGTCCATTTGTACACTCTCAGAAAACATGTTGACTACCAAGAGTTTTAAAATGGAGCCAAATGGACGCAAAAACACAAATCCAATTGTTCCAGTCTGAATCCAGTGGGAAGGATTGCAGGGACGGATCTAGGAATGTGCCCAGGGGGCACTGCCCCACCAAACATGATGCCATGCAAAAAACAAGATATTTCAAAATTAAATTAAAGTGCTTAGATTTAAAATGATTTATTTTGAAACACTACTGCTACTAACTAACTACAGTTGTGGCACCACTAAACCAACTGCATTTCATCATTGAAAACAGAAAACTCTCTGAGTCAGACCTTTAGCTTTATGCATGCTGCGACTTTTGCTGCGTGTCTGTTGCAACTTCAACAACAACTGGTGTTATTATTGATGCTTAATTGCCTAATAATAGTCCTGTAACCAAAAATGGTATGGGGGCGGCTTCATACCATTTTCCCTTGCCCCCCGATTGGGAAATGACCCCCTGAAGGGTTGTAGTGTTAGCTTGCATGCTAGGTAGCCAAGCACAGTCACACGTGTAGTCTAAATGTCCTCTCTCCTTTTTATAGCCACGAGGCAGAGCACTTAGATCTGCTTAACGTTCTTCTGATCATAACCTTGATTATATGAAGGAGACGCACATAAATGGCCTGGAAACAGCCTTCAGGTGTCCTGTCCCCCCCTGTAGCCGACACACACACACACACACACACACACACACACACACACACACACACACACACACACACACACACACACACACACACACACACCACAGTGTGTGTGTGTGTGTGTGTATCCTCCATCTTGCTTTCCCACAATTCCACTGGCACTATTCGAGGTCACATTTGGATCTTATTTCTATTTCCAGTACATTACCCTACTACTACACTTTTGGGGACATTTGTAATCATAATACGTCATCATATTAAATGGTACACAGTGACAGTACACACGCATGAAGGCAGGCACGCAAGTGCACGTGCACACACACATTATGCCTACAGTATATGGAAACACACGGGGAGGTAGAAATGTGTTATTGGTGTTAACAGAGGACATCTGCTATCAACAAACACCCCTATTTGATTTAGTCCTCATTCTCCCTCACATTTTCAAGGCTGGAATATGGTGCTAGACGTGCGCATACACACACACACACACACACACACACACACACACACACACACACACACACACACACACACACACACACACACACACACACACACACACTCACTGGTCAACTCCCGATTCTATAGCTATCCCCAGACTCCATGCCAATGAAGAAACTTAAGAAGATAGGCACACACAGTGACGCACGCACACACAAATGCACACAGTCATGGAATGGAGCGTGCACTGTTCTTGTCTAATTATTCAGATGGATCCGTGGGGGTGAGGGGGGTGAGGATGGGAGAGCTTACATTGCATGTAGGGTAATATCGATTCCTGACCTCCTCGTCTTACGGCTGGCATTACACATACACGCTCTCTCGCACACACACGCATGCTCACACATGCACAGACACATGCACACCGATGCCTCGTGCCAAAAACAACCCCCCGCCAGGCATGTGGTGTATGATCTATGGTCCTGGGCCGCGTCCGCACTGGGACCCTACCACAACATACACAGTGGGGGGTGAATGAAGCCTAAGAAAGGCCAAAGGTTGTGACCTCTCTGTGACTGGGATAGACACTGGATTTATAGATGTAGAGAGAGAGAGAGAGAGAGAGAGAGAGAGAGAGAGAGAGAGAGAGAGAGAGAGAGAGAGAGAGAGAGAGACCATGAGGCAGCCATTCTCAACATGTGCCAAGCAAAACACTACAATGTTCTTATGCAGAAACCTTTCATCTCCCCATTCTAACATCCTGTTTTTCCCCCTCGTAAATTAACGTCCAAAAGTGGCAGATCTGCAAGCCTTCTCCGTGGCACATAGAAGATACATGGGGCCCATAGAGTGCACCAGTCTTAGAACTGCATCGTTAATGATCATTCTCTAGAGCAGCTATCATAACAGTAGTAAATTAAATGACATTTGAAGACCAATAATGTGTTAAACATTAACCGTTCATACATAGGCTATAACACCAGTTACGCAACACAGTTTAGGAGCCCTTGCTAGAGTCTAGAGCAGGGGTCTCAAACTCAATTTGCCTTGGGGCCACTAGAAGCAGAGCCTGGTTGAGGCCGGGCCGCAGCCACAGCGCGTCACATGGACAAACGTTTTTTTGCCATTTCAAGCCTATTTTTTCGCCATTTTCGCCTTCATTTCACTTAAATTTAAGTAGATTCAGACTCACCAATGTGGGATAAAGAGTGTGTGCATAGGTGGTGTTGTGTCGCACAAAAAACAAAAATAACATTTCTATAATAATATTTCTATTCCTTTCTATTTCTATTCCTTCCTTCCTTTGATATACCACTGTGCTATCTGTTTCATTCAGTAGCACATAATAGGATTATGATAATAACTATAACTGAACAATATTAAATGAACTATTTACTGGACAATAGAACCTACAAACAATACAAAATAACCGGACCAGCCAACCCATCAACAAAGTGGCTCTGATTTGATTGTGATGGCATGAATTACAACCAATAAGGAAGCAGTAACAAAATCTTTACTTTAGCTATCAATTTATATTCCTAACAAAGCCAACTACAGCAATTTTGAACTTATACAGCCACTACAAAGCAGCGCCATAAAATAAATAAAATCAAAAATATAGTTTGTCAGTGTCACTCAAAAACTAGTCTTGCAAACATGACACTAGAATAGACCATCAGAATCGCCACTTAGGCCCAACTAGCAGCATTGGTTTCCCAATAGTTGTCATGTTTTACACATGCCTAAATAGGCTTTTATTTATTTGCGCTAGCCTCTTTGAAAACTATATCCCAGTTGCGCGACGTCTCATCTTTGCTGGCAATGCTGTCTGCAGTGGTCGCGCAATGGGGCTTTGAAAATAATTCAGCACTTTAGGTTTCTGACCCCACAATGTCGCAACTTTTCTACTAGATGGCTATGATTCTATCCAGCGCAGATGTAAGCCTGCCCTGGATCAACGACAACACCGTTCACTACGGGCGAGGGGGACACAACAGCTCGTTTTAGGCTACTCACCTTAGCTCAGCGTGCTGCTTTATAAGCCATGCATCCGCCCGTATCGGGCTTTAGAAAACTGCTACGCTGTCATTATTTACCAAACCGAACGCAGTCCTTGGTAAAAAGGCAAAGTTTTCTTTTCCCTACGTGTGTTTGTAAACACGGAGCGGTGGATAGAGAGACGCCATGACAGGATCTCGCCCGTACTGCAGCCAATGGCGTCATTGCATTTCCTCAGATTGACAGTTCAGCGACAGAATGAACTAAACTGCACGGGGGGAGGGGCGTGTTTCAGGGTGCAGATCCGGTTCCTCTTTGCTATTCTGTGCAAATAGCAAAGCCAGTAGGCGGGCTTTAAACAGGATCTCAGTAATGAGCAGTCAATAGTAACAGACTGTTCTCCCGCAAATGCTTTGGGCTGCCTGGTCGGAATTTGACAGGGGAACTCGCGGCCGTCGCGGGCCGCATTAATATTAAACGTTCATATTAAGGTGGGGGCCACAAAATATCATCTCGGGGGCTGGAAATGGCCCGCGGGCCGGCAGTTTGAGACCACTGGTCTAGAGCAAGGGCAGGCAGAGTCTGCCCTCTCCCTGCTCCCTTTGTTAGATTCAGGCTGCTACTGCTATCACTTGGCTTTCCATCCACACACGCTGCCTGCACTACACCATGTTCCACTCATCCACAAACGTACCTACAGACAGTCCTTTCAGATGGGGAGCGAGTGGCGCAGGCTCCCCATCTGAAAGGACTGATCCAGACCTGTCACCTGGATGAATGCTAAATGGTGCATTTACACAGCGCCTTTATCCAAGGCGCTTCACATAGATTGTGCAACACATTCACCCATTCTCACCCACACATTCATACGCTGATGGCGGGAGAAACCATACAAAGCACAACAAACGCATCAGGAGCAATTTGGGGTTAAGTGTCTTGCTCAGGGACACATCGACACTAAGTCTGGTGGAGTTTGAACCGGCAACCTTGCGTTTACCATCCAGTGACTCTACTCCTGAGCCACCGGATCAGCGTCAGGTCTGCTCCATGAGTGCCACACGACCCATAACGTTAAAAAATTAGCTCACCACAACCACAATAGTGGTCTGATCGGGCGTGGTTGGGCGATTCACAATTGCAATGACATCTCTGAAACTTGTGTAATTGACCCTCAAGTTCCCTATCCGGAGCCCATATAAACTCATACCTCTCATTGAAATTTAATTACTTTCAGCTGTTTCTCGTCTGAAACAGGTCATACAGAACACTACTGATTTACTGGCTGTCACATTTCATGAGGACCAGGACTTAAAGTTCTCACTCCTGGGGACTGACTTCAGTCCTGAGGATTTCTTAGGGGTCATATAATGACAGTTAAAATGTCAGTTCAAAATGAGCAAAAAAAACATTATCAGTCTTGGGTTTTTTAGGGCTTTAAGCCTGCATGAGGACTCTTAGCATGTATGTTCTGTTCTGTTTTTATTCAGTTATGCTTTAGTTTGGTTCTGTTAGCTGTCATGATTTAACAACCAGGTGTTCATCAATTTTACATATTGGGTCTTATTTATCATGGCCCAGAGACTGTCATGACAACAGCACTTTTAGAAATTGTGCTTACGTCAAAAAAGCAAAAAAACAAACAAAAAAAGCAATTTGCACTACTGTGACTTTCAAAGGGAAGCAGGAAAATGTATTATTCAGTCACAGCTTTAGTCATTTGTCTACACAATACAATACACTAAAAACAAGCGTGTGTGTGTGTGTGTGTGTGTGTGTGTGTGTGTGTGTGTGTGTGTGTGTGTGTGTGTGTGTGTGTGTGTGTGTGTGTGCGTGTGCGTGTGCGTGTGCGTGTTCCAGGCATAGTTCATGAGAACGTGAAGATGGGGTCGGACGGTGAGAGCGACCAGGCGTCTGGGACGTCTTCCGATGAAGTCCAGAGTCCAGTGCGCGTTCGGATGCGGAACAACCACCACCGACGTATCTCCAACGAGGTACACACACACACACACACACACCCCACCAGCACATCTCTAACAAATTGCAATGCACACAGCCGTGATGTATTAGGACATACAGTCTGTTTTTGTCACAGGGTGAAGAAAGTTATGTACTTATAAATGTATGAATGAATCCATGTACTGTTTGTGCAATATGAATACTTATCTTAAGTGTAGAGACATTTTCTTTGTGGCTGTTTATATTATACACCTACCTACATCCATGCTCTCGTTGTGTGTGTGTGTGTGTCTGGGGGGGGGGGGTGCATGCTTGCGTGTGGAAATATTATAGGAAATGCCTCCGGACTCACAGCCTGCTGCTGTCTATAAAACATTTGCTCTGTTGCAGCCGACAGCTGATAATACCAGACCTACAAGTTCACAACGTATCTAACCCACAACACATTGCGATCCTGTAGATCTGTTAGTGTCCCCACAAGAAACCATTGTACGGCAATTTATTGATGTTGAACTGCACATCTGAACGTTAATTAGGCTGATTTAAATTAGTAAGGACCTCCAAAATGAAGATGTATTTGGCCTGAAAACATTTTGGGTCACAGAGGATCCCACTCCCCCCATACAGGATTAGTGTTGTTGGAATGCAAATTGTATATTATTGTCTATTTTTAAATCATCAACGTTGACAGGGTTTAAAGGTTAAACTGATGTTTGTGCCGTATTATTAATTCATTTCGCTGTGGAACATGGAACCACCTGAAGAACAACTGATTTAGAACGCGTTTACCAGAGAGAGACAGACAGAGAGAGAGAGACAGAGAGAGACGGAGGGACAGAGAGAGACGGAGGGACAGAAAGAGAGCGAGGCAGAGAGAATGGGGGATGGGTGGATGGAGGACCGGAGGGAGAGATGGAGACACAGATGTTGAGTTGAAAGAGAACGGAGGAGGAAAGACGGAGAGGACAGTAATTACGGAGCCTGAAATAATTATTAGTGCTACAAAGGGAGGAAGGAATGCGACGGAATTAGGCTTGGAAGAGATGATAAGAGAGACGCAGAGGGGGGAGGAAGTCAGGGAGCGGATAGGAGGAGACACTAGCGGGTATTGGATGGTGGGGGGTGGCAGTGGGGGTCTGTGTGAAGCCTAATTTATGCCCCGTCCTGTGACGGTGCAGCACTTCAAAAATAGCAGACTTATAAGCTCACAGCTCTGCTCTTTTAGGTGCACTGCATGAGCAGTGAATCCGCTAATATTACACATTACTGTAATATTATTACCTTTTCCAGCAAAAGTCGAAAGATATTACTCTGATATTACTCAAAATGTGTAATAAGTACTTTGAAAAAAACATGCCTCATTACTTATTACTTGTAAGCTTGTTGTTGCATGTGAAAATAAAACAGATTTACAAGCTACCAACAGATATCAACAGAGATGCACTGTCGTTCCTAACCCACTGCAGCATTCTGCACACATGACATACACTACAAGTTATTGCAGTTGTCACAAGTTGTCACTAAACAGATTGTGTTGTACATACATTATTCTTTGATTCTAGTAATAAGTAAAGTAGCTAGCTTCATCATGCGAAGCTAAGGGTCAAAGGCGGAGGAGATATTATTAAACTATTAATGTATAAAAAATTCCTTTTGATTTGAGATTTAGGGGTTTGTGGGGGATTTGACAGTAAATGTCCACGTGTACGCCGGTACATTTGTTCATACAGATCCCTATTAGCCGATGCCCAGAGGATGGCATGTCTTCCTGCGGTACAAGACATTGATATACATTGATATACATGCATTATAATCATCATCAAGAAAAAAAAATCAAATGTTAGGTAAAGAATAATACCCCATTGGCCTGAATATAAGGCATATAAAAAATATCCTAAAAATGGAGTCGTCTTATATATGGGGACTGTATTATTTGACATTCCAAGGTTCTTTTTACACAAATAAACCCCGTCGTCTTATAATCAGGGTCGTCTTATATTCGAGACAATACTGTACTAATGAATGAATGAATTAATTAATGAATTAATAAATACTAACTGCACATATTTCAAATCAAAAGTGGCATGGTCAATCTGGTATATACAGTAAGCTAAGATACTATGGTTTGAGTGCACAGTATATAAAACCTAACATTGTTTTTGAAACAAGCCTTGATATTAGGAACATCGCCTAGAAGATGATTCCCTTAGTTAACCTGCAAAGCACCATTGAATTGGAACGACAGTAAGACGGCAGGTTTGAATCCCTTGAGCTCGTAGCATTGCTATTGTCGGCAGGCGACGACACCGCCGTGCCACGGAGCATGAATTAGGCTTTAAAAAAACAACAACAACAACGGTTTCCACCTCCCAGCCATTCTCTCCTCCTCTCCTCCCCCCCATCTGGCTTCCTCCCCTCCAGGAATCTGTCCATCTCTCCTACCCTTCTCTACAGTGCATGTTCCTCCCCCCTACCCTCCTCCTCGCTCTGTCAGGAGGGCATTCTACCACACTGCCAGGCTCTCTCTCTCTCTCTCCCCCTCTCTCTCTATCACTCCCTGCCGTCAGTGTGTACAACAGTCACATGTGCCACAGAGCCAGGTCAGAGAGATGCATCGTGGGTAGTGTGTGTGTGAGTCCAACCGTGTGTGTGTGTGTGTGTGTGTGTGTGTGTGTGTGTGTGTGTGTGTGTTTTGTCTCTACAATAATGAATGAGCGTATTCATGTTTCTCCATGTGCACGCTTGTCGCTGTTTGTTTAAGAGCAGCATGGATTATACACATGTACATGAGCGTGTGTGGCAGTCCATTATGAGGTTACACAGGGAATAGTCTTTTTCAATTAATATTCATGTACCGTATAAACATTGTCGCGCGGCAGCATCACGTTGCAGAATCTACAGGCTGGCTGTAGATTAGTGTTTCTCATAAGGAGTGGGTGGCAGAGGTTATACAGTAGTAGTTGATTTATACAGTACGTTGCATATGCATTGTGCACCGTGATGTTGTGACAGTGGCTCAGCAGCTATTCAAGCCAATTCGATTCCTGGGATGCTCCAATGTTATTATGCAGAACTGTCCTTGAGCAAGACACTGTAACCCAGGGGTGCCCACACTTTTTTGACTTGAGAGCTACTTTCAAAATGACCGGCTCAACAAGATCTACACATCAAAAATGTGATTAATCAATTACTGAAAATCCATTTCAAGTCCCCCATTGAAACTTTGAGCTTTGAAATAGTTGTCATGGTGTTACTTACTGTAATAGTTTTAAGAATAATGCACTTATAATGAAAAATAGAGGGGAGAATTGGAAGGTTTTCCTGTATATGCTATTACTGATGTTTGAAAACAGTTTTTTAGGTTTGAATTGAGAGTTCGTGAACTAAGAACTTTCACGTTTTTGTCCACAATTGGGAAAGAGAACTGGCCAAACGTTGGTCAAAGTATTATTAAAGTATTATTCTTCATTTTCTAATTGTGTGGACTCTTGAAAATTACATAATTACATGAGAGTGTAAAATAAAACATGAGAGTGTAAAATGAAACCAAATGGACCCGTAAGGGTCCATTTGGTTTCATTTTAACGCTCTCAGGAGTTACAGATCTATAAGGGTCCAAGTGCTGGGGGGACTGTCATGTGATCTACCTGCACAGCCTGTGTGATCTACTGGTAGATCACGATGTACCTTTTGGGCACCCCTGCTGTAACCCCTCTGTGCTCGCGATGAGCAAGTCGCTGCCTTGCATGGATCCCTTCTCCAACTGTTGGGTGTGTGTGCGTGTAAACGGATGAATATGCATGCTGTAGCAGTGTTGGGACATATTACTAATAATATTACTGTCCTAATTAATATTGCCCAACAGCAGTGTTGGGACATATTACTAATAATATTACTTTCCTAAGTAATATTGCCCAACACTGTACGGTAGTACGAGATTTGGACAAAGTTGCCAGTTCATATTTTGTCTCTGTGTGGAGTGACAAAATAATGCCCAAAACTATTCATAATCAAAAGCATAAAAGGAGCAGATGTACAGTCTAAAAATGCACCCCTTGGCTGTGCGTTTCGCGCTTGCATACATGCTACTACAAGCACGCAACAGCGGGTCGCAGTGAGATCTTGTGTAGGTCACGTGATATGAGTGTGCGGCACTGGCACCGACACCGACAACACATAAATCTGCCTTTTACATTCGCCCACTGTACTGTACTGTATATTGATTGTTTGTGCTTTGGCTGCATCTACAGTACAACACACACGTCCATGTAGTGATTAATAATGTACAAGCAGGTTTCTTTTCCCTCAGTTGTTGGCCTGTTTGTTGTTTTTGCCAACACCCGCCAGACACAGAACAACAATGAATCCGCTAAATCTCGATTATTCGCGCAACAATGTCAACAACCACCCCTTTACGTGTGGGTCAACAACCTTAAGGCAGTGGCTCATTGTGGAAATGGAAACATCATATGTCCCAATCTGTCCAGAACTACAAGCTGGAAACACATTGCTTTGAACCTAGATAAGAGCTATATGGAGATAAGAGTTTTCTGAATGACAGCAAGGATATGAGGCGCCACAGGCTGTTACTTTATGTTAGCCTATGAGTTCATATTAAAACCACTGGGGGCAAAGAATCCTGCTGCCGTTCATCTGCGCATAAACACCCCCAGAAGCACATATATACAGTACAGTACATAGAGTACAGTACACACATACATACATTACATACGTAGGATATTGGGGTCACATCCTGTGGGGGTAGTGGGACCGAAGCCAGCCAGTTGTTGGCTGCCATGGAAACAGTGTGTGATTGGCATCTTGCCGCCTGTAGTCCTACTGCTGTAACATACCAAGGTGTGTAAAATAAGAGAATCGGGATGCATTGTGGGAGATGTAGTGCAAGGGGGTGCAGTTTGCTGCCATCACCATATGAAGACAGTAATCACCTAATTTGCAGTTAAAGGTAATAGAGGCAACGTTTTAGCCATGATGCTGTAGCTGTTTCCCTGCAGAAACACACACTTGCTTTGTCCTGCAGACAGCCCAAAACTTTGTTTCAACCAACAAAAGTACCAACAAAACCTTTGCCGGGCTCAGGACAGGCGTGGCTAATATTCTAATATTAAGATTCTGTTGGAATGCTAATAATTACTCCTAGTCACTATATAGGCAATGCTCATCTCGCTTTGTTTGTCCTTTAGCAAGATGGCCGCCCGCACATTGCTATAGGAGCGGAAGGAGGCTCATACTGAGGTGGATTGAACAACATGGCAATGTTAGGGGCTCGATACTAGGTGTTACCGTGAAGCTTCACTGCTTAAATATATACAGTACAATGCTCACATTAGCTATAGCCAATTTTCGCTACCTGATTTTTGGGGAAGGGAAATGGTGTGGGTTTTCCAAGTGAAATAAAGCACTGTATGTGGTGGCAGTAGTGCATCAGCACCAGAGGTTTCAGTGGTAGGTTATGAGTTCAAAATAAACCCGTGGCTACCTGTGAGGTTAGCTCTATCGGTATGGTTTTGGGTAGGGTGTCGGCCTCATGACTGTAGTCTGTAGGACTGTTCGTACGTCAGACCAGAGTCACCAGACATACCGTATGTACGCTGGTTAAGGCACGTCCTGCATAGCTTCTGACGTTCATAGTTCGAATCTTAAGCCTGACAGACCCTTGCTGTCACTCCCTGACTCTCTCTTCCTGTGTCCTATTCACTGTTCACTGTGGATTAAAAAAGCACAAAATATGTATAAAAAAGGGAATTAGGGTCATTCCCCTTACAGTGCAAAATCCCTTAATGGACAAGGACAAATCTACAATACACTGTGCCCTGCAATATCTGTGACTGTGTCACAGTGGTTTGTTCTGTATAGCTTCACAGACGGTTGTTAAATAAAAAGCACACACCTTGTAATGTGTTGTTGCTGCGTTGTCCACTCAGTGCCTCCTATACCTGCCCTGCACGCCGGGTGTCAATTAACAAACAACAGCTTACTGGCAGTAGCACTCGTTTCACCCCGATAGATTAGTTTGGCCTCGTTTAGAAGGCATCTAACCATTGCTTCTTTGACCGCTGTTACAGTATTTTCATCAGTACTCTCAGTCAAACTAACTCTGCTTCTGAGTAGGGTCGGCCGGTGCACGCACTCAGTGCACCTAGGGCGCAGAGCACTTAATTTTTAAACGGCAATGCACCGAACTCCCTGAATGATACCAACAGCCATGCAGCTGTCAGTGTATTACTGAATGCAGGCATATAGCACACGCCTCCTTCAATAGCTGGGCGCTCCTACTCCCTATTTAGTGTTCAGTTTTCATTTATTAGTGTGTTAATTTAGCATAACATTTTGTCTTACCATTTAGTCTTAGCCCTACATAGTCTTCTGAAATGTTTTAGTCTTAGTCTTGTATGAAGTGAATATGGCCTAATTAGTTATGGCCGATTTTCACTTCCGGTTCATCTGGGGTGAATTTTGTGGTTTTCAAAATTAATATAATCTAATGTAAAGTACTTTGAGCTGGACATCCTGCAATGAAAAGGTACAAGGATCCAAATAAAGTGTATTATCATTATTATTATTATTATTAAAACACCAGTAGTGGTCAGAAGCAGTGGGGCACCTTGTACTTGACCACGGGACATCACATCCCAGACTGATTTGTGAGATCCAGAGGCGTATAGCTGGAGCTGAGTGCCAGTGATGGCCTGGCCATTAAAGGGCCTTGAAAGCAATCAGCAGGATCTTAAATTGAATTCTAAAATGGACAGGGAGCCAATGGAGGGAGGAACAGCACTGGGGAGGGTGATGCGCTTGCACTTTTTAGCAGCAGTCAACATCCTTGAAGCTGCATTTAAGAACCATCTGCAGGCGAGATAATGAAGCCTGGCAGGTTGGGTGGGGAAGAGGGACTGCAGCAGTCCTGACCACATGGAATGACGGAATGAATTACTTTTTTTTGCCATGTCTTGGGAGAAAAAACGGAATGGACTTGAGTTTGGAAAGGCCCAGATTCAATAAAGTCTACCATCTTGATGGTTGCTTTTTTTTTTTTTTTTTTCAAATCTGTACTGATGGTCCTATCACAAGGCTGTTTTTCAGAAGGGTGTTGCAAGTGGGGGTTTGCCTAATGCTAAGGGTCCTTGGAATGGAAAGTTTGTGGACTACTGTGTTCGATGTTAACGTTGAAATCCCCCCCTCTCTCTCTCTCTCTCTCGCTCTCTCTCTCTCCCCCTCTCTTTTCTCAGGACATAAATAAGCGTCTGTCTCTGCCAGCTGATATTCGTCTACCGGAGGGTTACCTGGAGAAGTTTGCCATGAACAGCCCGCCCTTTGACAAGCCCATGAGCCGCAGGCTACGACGCGCCTCGTTGGTCAGTATCGTGCGTGTGCGTGTGTGCGTGTGTGTGCGTGCGTGCGTGCGTGCGTGTCCTTGTGTTTTCCACACTGTATGCCGAAATTCAAGAAACCTTTCCTGGCCCTTGTGCACAAAAAATGAAAAATAATTGGTTTTACAATTAGGAAAAGTTTCGTGTTGTTGGCATTAGGGTTAGAGAACATTAGAGGTTAGCTTTAAGCCCATTTCACACCAAATCTTGACCATTGGTGTGGTGTGGTCCATTGAATTCCTTGTGTTGAATCACAAGGTTCAACGTGCAACAGGACCTGGATCACACTGCAGAGATAACGTTAAAACTCTATTGACCCTTTGGTGTGAAATGGACTTCAGGGTTTCGGGATAGAGGTTCCCCTGTTCTATATACTTGGACAATAGCCACAAAGCCATTGATTTGCAATTTCTCCTTTTGTGTTGTTTTTTTTTGTACATTTTTCTACAGGAGGGGTCTACATTTTTCACTAAAATGTAGACCCCTCCTCTCAAGCCTAGTAATACAAGCATGCGCTTGCGTGTGTGCGTTTTGTGTGCAGTGCGTGTATGCTTGCGTGCGAGTTAGCTCACAACTGTTAGCATTGCATTGGTCTCTGCACCGCGTCTTTGGCGGGTACGTTGGCGATGCGCGCTGCTCTTTGTCACGTTGCTTTGTGCCACGATGAAAGCACGACCATTGTGCATTATGAGATGGTTGATGAAGGCTATTATACGTCTTATGAGCGTGTGAGAGTGAGGGTGTGTGTGTGTACACAACTAAGCACGTACACACACACAATGCAAATGACAACCATCCACACTCACAAGTTATGGTATAGTGCTGACAATAGCTCAGTGGGGGGTGGGGGTCTGTCTGTATTATGTATTCAGGCCAAGAGCATTGTGGGTATGGGACTGTGTTGTTGGTAGAGAGAGAGACAGAGAGAGTAGATCATGGCATATCTGCTAGGCTAAGATAATTCATGAATATTCATCATTTTCCTATTATTATCCCAATCCACTCTTCTTTTGTATCGCTCTTCAAGTAGTACCTACTTCTATCCCACTCAGCGTTTTATTTTTGGTTAGTTTTCCGTGGTGGTGGTGGTGGTGGTGTTGCTGCGCTGCTGTTGCTGTCGTTCTCTCCTGCCCTCGATATATGGAGTGCGTTGGCTCGGCGTCGAGTGCGTTTCCACGCGGTACTTGGAGTGAAAGGCTTTGTTTCTGTCGACCTGTCTCTCACAGATGCCGTTCAGCGTGTTATGTTTGAATTTGATTTGAGGCGGAAAATCCGCTGAACACTTAAACCCTCTATGCTGGAATATTTTATACTGTTCTCAGGTAACTCCACCTGAGTTATAACTCGCAGGCTGTCAGGCATAAACCTCCTGTCTCCGAATTGTAATTGTGTCATAAATCAATGGCCTACTTCAGTGGTTTTCAACCAGTGGTTCTTGAGAGGGTTCCAAGTGGTCCCCAGCTAAATGATGGAAAGTTGGTTAACCCAGATGTAACTGTAACTCTAAGTGTAAAAGTGAAACCAAATGGACCATCGCAGGTCCATTTGGTTTCTTATTTACAATCCCAAGAGTTAAATAAAATATTCATCACGTGAATTAGCCCGCAAGTCTACACAACATGAGAATGTAGAAGATTAATGGTCACTTTGATTAGCTATGTTTGGCTTTTTTGTTTCCAAAATCCAGCGTGGTATTGTGTACAAAAGCAAAAATATTTTTTTTAGTTGTGGGTCTTTGGGGCTAAAGTGTCATCAAATGGTGATCTGTGGCTCAAATGGTGAATACATAGCGGGCCCTGGTGTCAAAATGGTTGAAAACCACTGCCCTACTTGATCACACTGCTACTTTAGTGATTTGTTTCATTTAACAGTTTTGGAAATTTGAGATTTAGTTAACCTAGTTGACCTATTTCTACCATATGGCACAATACTCCTTAACTTCCTGTGTGTGGTAGTGCTGGACGCAGGAATACCTAAGCCAGTAATTCAGTGACCAGTTCATCGGTCAGTCAACTCGGAAGATCTGCTGCTTTTGATGTTTTTGCGTGAGGAGAGAAGGAGAGAGAGAGAGAGAGAGAGAGAGAGAGAGAGAGAGAGTTTTACCGTAATGGTGGTGGAGGGTTTCATCATGGGGGCTGCTGGGTTGGGGGTTAGGGAGCAGATGCTTAACAGGTGTGCACTGTAAAATGAGTGGCAGTGATGCACACCTGTGTGTGTGTGTGTGTGTGTGTGTGTGTGCGCGTGTGTGTGTGTGTGTGTGTGTGTGTGTGTGTGTGTGTGTGTGTGTGTGTGTGTGTGTGTGTGTGTGTGTGTGTGTGTGTGTGTGTGTGTGTGTGTGTGTGTGTGTGTGTGTGTGCGTGCGTGCGCGTGCGTGCGTGCACGCGTGCGTGTGCGTGCGTGCGTGCGTGCGTGCACGCGTGCGTGCGTGCGTGTGTGTGTGTGTGATGCAACACATATCTATAATTCAGCAGCAGTTGCCCGTCTAGTCCATAGGGCCTCATGCTGACTGGAATTACACTCCTAAGAGATAACTGAGAGAGAGAGAGAGAGAGAGAGAGAGAGAGAGAGAGAGAGAGAGAGAGAGAGAGAGAGAGAGAGAGAGAGAGAGAGAGAGAGAGAGAGAGAGAGAGAGAGAGAGAGAGAGAGAGAGAGAGAGAGAGAGAGAGAGAGAGAGAGAGAGAGAGAGAGAGAGTTGCATAAAGAGATGATGAGAGAGGGAAGGAAAAAGGAGACAAGATAAGCGAGTGAATGACAGCTAGGGATGATGAGGGGAAAGTGGTACTAGGGAGAGTGAACGTTGTGGCAGAGATAGGAGATATGGGGGAGTGCGCTTCTGAAAGACACCAGATAGTGAAAGTAAAGACAGGTGAATGCAAAACGCTGAATACACACCGGACACTATAGGACACGTACAGTAGAGTTCAGGATGGACAGGTGGTGGACGCCGGTCAGCTCTGAGTTGGGAGAGGACATCATTAACATTCAATAGATTTCACGGCACACGAAAAAAACTACATCTACAAGCATGAAAAGCAGCGGTTCTCCTACTTCGGAATTTGAATCCCACTTTCAATTTGATAGAGACTATAGATTTCAGAGACTATAGATTTCAACCATAGCTCCCATTCAGTTCGGTTCTCCTCCGGGAGGCTTGGCAGGAGCATAATCTGTGACCTCCCCAATTTTAACGTTTTATGTCGTTTTCGTTGTAAATTAACGCCCTAATTTATACTTCAGTGTTACACAAAAACATCTATAGTAGCAGATCCACACGATTGAAAGAAACTGCAAAAGAGGTGCATTTTTAAACCTTTGTTTGCTATTTCATAATCTCAAATGTAGCAGTAATGCCAGTAAAAAAATATTTATTTTCACTTTGAAGCCCCAAAATTTGCGTGAGCTTCCATAGCACCCATAGGCCACCATTCATTTGACGGGTTTTCAGTCATTTGGCAGGGTACACTCCCAGCCAAATGACTGAAATCTGTCAGGTGGCATTATAAGAGTTAACTTTTTATGGCCCTGTTCATCTGTTCATCGTGTATGATATCATACATGCTGACTGTCAGAACAGCCCTGCTAGATCAATTGTTTTCCATCTATATTGGTTTACTGTGCAACCACACGCTGAGACACTTTATCCACCGAATGGGGGATTCTGTGACATCATTGTTTATACAGTAGACACTTTAATTTAGACAGACGATTGCCAGACATTATTGCCTCAGACAGAATCGCTTTGATCAGAAGCACAACTTATTTCATCATTGCAAATACAGTATGGCAATGGTGAAAATGGTTTGTTGACTGCTTTTTCCACTTCAGAAAGAAAGTAAAAAAAAAAAAAAAACGTCTGACGACAAAAACTATGATTTGATATACTGTATAAATCAAATAGATAGTAAATAGTACTAGATACTAAATACTAGATTAAGTTATTATGGAGGGACAAGACTCTAACAGGAGTAGGGATAACTCCTTAGAACTAACTTAAAACATTTCCAATTTTATTGTAAAGGGAGAAACACCAGCACTCATAATATGTTCTTTTCACATGATTTGATCTTTTACGCAACTTCCAATTTCATTCAAATGTACGCACATAAGCTAAAGCTATGTTATCATGTAAGCTTGTGTTTTTCACTGAACTTGAAATGCAATGGAACTTTATTCAAAACACTAAAAAGCCACTAAGTCAGTAAAAGCACGCTCTCTTGGTGGAATAGTTGTCCTGGCTTATTGTTATACCACAATAACGGATGTTTTGAGAAAACGTGTCTTCAAAACCCATTTTAAATCAAAGGTCAAGTGGTCATTACCATTTTTGTTCCGCAGCTGATGCCCAACCACAACTTATTATTCACCGTGGGTGTTAACACAGTTTTATGTAATGGAATGATTCATGTTAGCACTCTGTTACTCAATGCCCACAGTTTCTACTGCCCTGATGGCAGTGGTGGAGCAAGTACTCTTGATTTGTGTTTAGGGTTGATTTAATACTTATTATTCAGAAATGTCAACAACATGTGGTACAAGACATTAAGACTAAAAGGACAAAAAGGCTGGGGGAAGAAATATGTAAGACAATAATACACGTCTTCAACAAATACTATATGTCGAAGTAGAGAAAGTATTTTACATTTACCTCCATATTGTGGACAAAAGCAAGAGAAATACTTAGTTTTGGGGTCTGTGGGGCTAAAATGTCATCAAATGGTGGTCTGTGGCTCAAATTTGCTTAAATAGTGGGCATTAAAAAGGTTGCTTAAATAGTGGTATTAAAAAGGTTGAACACCACTGAATTAGGGCATTCATTTATGAAAAGCAAACACCAGACAAAAAAACACCAGTAACAATATCATGTTTACTGTTCTGCCAGGAATACGTCGAATGAATAATTCTGCTCCAACGTGATGCTGCCATGGTGTGTTTCCCGGAAATAAGATTTAGTTGTGGTGATGATGTCATGATGAGCGGCTCTCTGTTGTCATGAAGGGACTGAACTCCATCGTTGTGTAGCTGAATGGCCAATCAGAGTGAGGCTACCTGTCTGTTTCACCTTCAAAGATTTACTAGTGAGCCAGTCGATGATGTCATTGTTAAATGGACTGCAGTTCTAGGTGTCAACTTCCCCCCGTCTCTGATATTGGCAGGTTAACAGGGAAAAGGCGACCGGACGCTGGCTGTTTATTGGTTGATTGATTGGAACACTGGAGTGTGTGGCTACATGTGTTGATTAAATGGCCCCTCCTTTCCTCTCACCTCCTCCCCCTGTACACCACAGGTCTTCAAGGACCCCCAGGGGAGTTATAAGTTAACTTAAAATAAATGCATACATAGAAACAATGAGATGGATTTAGTAATGCAGTGCTTGGTATTGGCTAGCTGTTGCCAACGGTTGATGCGAAAAGGTATATTTTTAATTCATTTTTGAATATCTTATCTTTACTGTCAAATGTACAGTACATGGGAGGATAAACTATCACTATGTTTTAACAAGTATATGGGCCATTCTACTGCTTAGTTTTAGCCACACTAAGAAGGGACTCAGACCGGGTTTAGACTGCAGTCACATTCAGTCATATCCGATACTTCGGATTTCTTCGGATTTCTTCTCTAGATTTCTTTATCATGTGACCCAAACATTCACACTACCCTTTGCAAATGACCGACCTGTGCTTTCAGACTAACTGTGTCTGGCATGTGTAGCCATTCTTTACAGTTCCATAGACAGCCTTAATAGACCTTTAGTGAGCCCCATCCTGTTGTCCACCCGAGGACACTTTCCAGCTGGGGTCATTCATTCCAATGTAAATGTCATGGACTTTACTTTGCAGTGGAAAAATGTGTGTGACATTTATTTTTTAATATTTCATCATCATCATCATTTCATCTTCATAGGAAAGCTATTGGTGGAGAGGTTTGTCTATCACATGTTATGCTTAGCTGTGATTGTACCATAACAGTTTGGGGAGGGGCTTACCTATTGTTTCTGTACCTTTTGAGAAGTGCATTTGTACAGAGTCATCGGCTGAAGTGACACAGGAGCACCAAAGTTTGGCGTCAATCACTTCACATCCTCCTAGTCCAGGGGTGGCCAACCTGAGGCTCGTGAGCCTCATGCGGCTCTTCAGCTGGTTACATGCGGCTCTTAAGGGGCTTCCACATGAAGCTGTCAAAAACGCTTGGCCTCATGACGCAGTCATTCATTCCCTATACCAGTGGTTTTCAACCTTTTTTTCTACCAGGGCCCACCATTTATTCAGAATTTGAGCCACAGACCACCATTTTAGCTCCATAGACCCCAAAGCTAAAGATTTCCTTTACTTGTGTCAACAATTCCAGGCTGAATTTCAGAGAAAACAAAACAGTGAAACATACAGATCAAAATGACCATTAATCTTCCACATTCTCTAGCAGTGTAGACTTGGGCTAATTCACATGATGAATATTTTAACTCTTGAGAATGTCATACTTTTTTGGATTGTAAACCCTGTTTCAAAATACATGTCTGTATGTTTCTATTTGCGACCGTGACGGCCGTCGCAGCGGTTTTCTAACCGTTGTGACCATTTGATGTGGCTCTTTGCCGTAACACAGTGAAAAACGTGGCTCTTAGTCTGCGACCGGTTGGCCACCCCTGTCCTAGTCCTTACATTATCCATTTATCCTTTATCCTGCAATTAAACTTCTGTGACACATATGGACCCAGAGGATGAGAGAGTGGCATCAGGGACAGGCAGGAAGTGGTATATATGGGGCATGGGATGAAATCCCATTCGTCCACTGCAGACCTACAAGCTTCGTGCATCATGCTCAAACGTGTTGACAGCTTGTATATCAGCTTTTTCCAATAGATACTAGCTAGTGGAGTGTATAACGACATGGGTTTCAGAACATATTTGTTCAATACAACTGTATGCTCAAGTTCAGGAGTCTTTGGGAAAAAAGAAAACAACTATTTGTAATCTATAAGATGGCTTGGAAAGTGTCATTTGTATTTTTTTCACCACAGTACTGTATATCCTGCTCTTGTGGTCTGTAAAGGGCAGTTGTTGTACCGATGTTAAAAAAGGGCAGCTGGGGCTATAGCAGGGGCGGATGTAACATTTCCCAATTGGGGGGACAGAAGAAAATGGTGAGGGGGCGGCTTCATCGCCCGTGGGGAGAAGCGCCAGTAGTGTTTTAAATATAAGCACTGAAATATCTTGGGTTGTTCTGCATACCATCATGTTTGGTGGGACAGACTGGGCATTTAGGAGGGCATTGCGCCCCTTGCCTATGCCTAGATCCGCCCCTGGGCTATAGCCACCTTTGATGTATATACACTCAACAAAAATATAAACGCAACACTTTTGTTTTTGCTCCCATTTTTCAGGGGATGGACTTAAAGCCCTAAAATTCATTCCAGATATACAATATAACCATTTCTCTCAAACACTGTTCACAAATCTGCCTAAATGTGTGATATTGAGCACTTCTGCTTTGTTAAGATAATCCATCCCACCTCACAGGTGTGCCACATGAAGATGCAGGTGTGACATCATGATTAGTGCACACGTGTACCTCAGAGTCTCCACAACAAAAAGACACCCTTAAATGTGCAATTTTCTTTTGCCTTATTGGGTGTATGGGCCTCCGAACCAGTCAGTATCTGGTGTGACCACCATTTGCCTCATGCAGTGCAACCCATCTTCTTCGCATAGAGTTTATCAGATTGTTAATTGTGGCCTGTGGAATATTGGTCCGCTCCTCTTTAATGGCTATGTGAAGTTGCTGGATATTAGAGGGAACTGGTACACACTGTAAAAATGGTAATAACACAATATTACCACATTATTACAATTTCGACAGCGCATACCAGTTCCCACTAATATCCAGCAACTTCACATAGCCATTGAAGAGGAGTGCAGCAACATTCCACAGGCCACAATTGACAATCTGATAAACTCTATGCGAAGAAGATGTGTTGCACTGCATGAGGCAAATGGTGGTCACACCAGATACTGACTGGTTCGGAGGCCCATACACCCAATAAGACAAAAGAAAATTGCACATTTCAGGGTGTCTTTTTGTTGTGGAGAGTCTGGGGTACACCTGTGCACTAATCATGATGTCACACCTGCATCTTGATGTGGCACACCTGTGAGGTGGGATGGATTATCTTAACAAAGCAGAAGTGCTCAATATCACACATTTAGGCAAATTTGTGAACAGTGTTTGAGAGAAATGGTTATATTGTATATCTGGAATGAATTTTAGGGCTTTAAGTCCATCCCCTGAAAAATGAGAGCAAAAACAAAAGTGTTGCGTTTATATTTTTGTTGAGTGTATATTGTACACTTCTCTGATTGGTGTCAGATCTTTGATATAGATCACTGTCTGTCGGTCTGCTGTAGTCCCGCCACTAGTGCACCACACACACACACACACACACACACACACACACACACACACACACACACACACACACACACACACACACACACACACACACACACACACACACACACACACACACACACACACACTGTAGTGTACTGTATGTATAGGGGAGACTGAAATGAGTTTCATCCTGACATTTGCCAATAAGACACAAAGGCAGAACTGCTTCTCGATGTGAACACTGGCCAATCAGTGTGTCTGCACCGGACATGATTGCAGAGCCTTTTGGGTAATGAAGTCAAAGATGATGGTTGCCATGTTAATTGTGTCCAAAGAGGCCACTGACCCCAAACTGCGTAGTGCTGCTTTAACAGCCTGTCATGGGTTGACAGGGATCTAACTGGAGTATATGCCTGTGCCTGTACAGTATATGCCGGTACAACGGTGCAAAGCTGTGTGATATGTTTTATAGGTTAGGGGAGTAAAATTCATTCCATCTGCTCAGCCTTCTTCAGATGAGCAACGACAGTAACAACAAATACAGTGGAGACTGACTAATAGGCCTTCCTTCTCAATGCACATCAACATACCCCTCCCCCTCTTTCTCTCTCTCTGCTCCCCTTAATGCAGATGCCACATGAGCCCACACACACACACACACACACACACACACACACACACACACACACATTTTGTTTGCTTCATGTCGTTTTCGTTTTGTTGCCACAAACAGCGCTTGACCTCGTTCTGTTTTGCTCTGAGCCAGCTGAGTTTTCGGAATGAAACAAGCACATAGCCATTGAAAGAGCACACTCACACACGTACTATACGTGCGCGCACGCATGCGTGCGCACACACACACACACTAGTTAACCACATGCATTATGCAATATGTGTGTATTTGCGAGATGCAGAAATAGAAGTTATTTTTGGGAGAGGTTTTGTCAAACTGATAGTGACAGACAGTGTGAGATGGAGATGTCAGATGGATGTCTGGAAAACAGAATCAAGTAGGAAAGGCTGCAGATTGTCTGTCTCACATGCATGTGCCCTACAGTAGATATATTCTAGTTAGTAACACTAACCCCAGGAGGGCCATACATGGGGCAGAAGCCCATCTTGTGTTTCTGTAGCATGAATAACATCTGCAAAGAGGGGTGCAGTTTCAGTACAAGTACAGATAGAAGCGATTTATGAACTAATTTCTCGTCACATTGCCACATTGACTACAGGGGGAACTCCCTCCGTCTTTAACGTTGGTTTATCTTCCAGCTCCAGTTACAGTATCTGGTTTAGCCGATGTTGGATTTGGGAAAAAGGACCGTATAAAGAATTTGTTATAATTGATATGATGAAAAGACTGTATATCTTCGATAGCTCTATAATGACCAAACCCAAAGTGTAATCAGAGTAAATGTATCAGAGGAAAACCCTTTAGCTGTCCTGATGTACAATTAGCTATAAATTAATGTTTAGCTTTAAGAGCATTCAGAAATAGTTTAAAATGTAATCCTGGAAAAGATTAAAATGATGAGTAAATATACCCATAAACCCTGAAAATTACTTACAAACCAGGACAAGCTGAGAAACCAAATGGACCCATGAATTGAAACACAGAAAAACACAGTCGGCGAGGCAGTTCAGTGGAATAGATGAAAAAACCCGCATTATGGGGGAGAAGCAAAAAGATTTATTACAAAAAACCCACAGACGTCGCACAAAAATGTTGAAACATTCTCCCAAAGAAATAATGGCTGAGACACACATTATATTCAATTTGTTATCAGGAAATGCACGTGGCATATGATGAACTTCCTGCATGACGTTTACTGCAAAGGCTTCTGGGCAATGAAGTTTTAATAACAATGGAGATGAAGTTGAAGCAGATGATGCAATCAGTATACTGTAGTTCTAACCAATTCTACCCAGCAACAGAAAGTCTGAGAGACGAATCCTTCTCACAGGCTAACAAGGCCAGCTGCTACGACATAACAATAACAATGTCTGGAAAACAAACGAATTAACCATAACAACCTGGGACCTTGCGATCTGTGTAATATCAACAAGTGGCGAACAACACTTTAACCTCGTCAGTAGTATGCCAAAGGTTCAGAATGAATGTAGACATATGCAACCTGAAAACAACCTTGAAAATAGCAGATCTACAAGGTGGTAAAATGAATGGAACAGATCTACAAGATGACATATGTAAATCATTCACAATTAGATTCTAAAATATTAAATATTTCCAATATTTCCATCAATTCCCCCCTTTTTGAGAATGATAAAACATATGTTATAAGAAAATAAACAAACATAAAAAATGGGAAAAAATAAAAGAATGAAAAATAACAAACTTCTATACTAAGGATCAAAAACATCGAAGGACCAAATTGTTGGATTTGGGAAAAAGGACCGTATAAAGAATTTGTTATAATTGATATGATGAAAAGACTGTATATCTTCGATAGCTCTATAATGACCAAACCCAAAGTGTAATCAGAGTAAATGTATCAGAGGAAAACCCTTTAGCTGTCCTGATGTACAATTAGCTATAAATTAATGTTTAGCTTTAAGAGCATTCAGAAATAGTTTAAAATGTAATCCTGGAAAAGATTAAAATGATGAGTAAATATACCCATAAACCCTGAAAATTACTTACAAACCAGGACAAGCTGAGAAACCAAATGGACCCATGAATTGAAACACAGAAAAACACAGTCGGCGAGGCAGTTCAGTGGAATAGATGAAAAAACCCGCATTATGGGGGAGAAGCAAAAAGATTTATTACAAAAAACCCACAGACGTCGCACAAAAATGTTGAAACATTCTCCCAAAGAAATAATGGCTGAGACACACATTATATTCAATTTGTTATCAGGAAATGCACGTGGCATATGATGAACTTCCTGCATGACGTTTACTGCAAAGGCTTCTGGGCAATGAAGTTTTAAAATACAATGGAGATGAAGTTGAAGCAGATGATGCAATCAGTATACTGTAGTTCTTACCAATTCTACCCAGCAACAGAAAGTCTGAGAGACGAATCCTTCTCACAGGCTAACAAGGCCAGCTGCTACGACATAACAATAACAATGTCTGGAAAACAAACGAATTAACCATAACAACCTGGGACCTTGCGATCTGTGTAATATCAACAAGTGGCGAACAACACTTTAACCTCGTCAGTAGTATGCCAAAGGTTCAGAATGAATGTAGACATATGCAACCTGAAAACAACCTTGAAAATAGCAGATCTACAAGGTGGTAAAATGAATGGAACAGATCTACAAGATGACATATGTAAATCATTCACAATTAGATTCTAAAATATTAAATATTTCCAATATTTCCATCAGCCGACAATTTGACTAGCCAATGGAGCTGGTTTTATGTGAAACACCAGTCTTATGGAAAAGAATTACTTTATTGAAAATACTTTTTTTTCGATATATATATATATATATATATATATATATATATATATATATATATATATATATATATATATATATATATATATATATATATAATATATTTTTTTTTTTTTTTTTTTTTTTTTTCTCAAAGTAATTTGGTGTGATTGACCCTGCGGCCACTGTTGATGTGCGTGTAAATAGCTATGGCTTCAATATTTGTTCAACCACACTGACACAGACATAATGGGTGTTCAATAGTGTTGATTTGTGAAAATAAATACATAATTCAAATGACGCTAATAGTCACATGATGTACACCCCATTGGACATGACACTAGCACGTCACAGGGAATTATTTCCTTCGACTCTGTCAATATCAGTAATTTAGTCACAAATCGTTTATTATTTCGGGAAAAGAAGGATAAAAAGTGTGCAACGTTGTGCACCGTCCTACAGTATGCACACATTCATACAGCAAAGTAAATTCCCTACATGCATACAGTACATGGGCACAATACATACAGTATAAACCGTAAATGCATGCATAGACATCTACAACCAGTATGCCAATTCCGTTGAAATTGGGACGTTGTGTAAAATGTAAATAAAAACAGAATGCATTGATTTGCAAATCGTTTTCAACCTCTATTCAGTTGAATACACCACAAAGACAATATATTTAATGTTCAAACTGATAAACTTTATTGTTTTTTGAAATTATACAGTCTTTTGTAAATTGATCCCTGCAACAGGTACCAAAAGAGTTGGGACGGGGGCAACAAAAGACTGGGAAAGGCCATGAATGCACAAATAACGCCTGTTTGGAACATTCCACAGGTAAACAGGTTAATCTTAAACAGTTTAATATCGTGATTGGGTATAACAGGACCATCCCAGTCGTTCACAATCAAAGATGGGACGAGGTTCACCACTTTGTGAACAATTCTGTGAGAAAATCATTCAACGGTTTAAAAACAATGTTTCTCAACATTCAATTGCAAGGAATTTGGTGATTTCATCATCTACAGTCCATAATATAATCAAAACGTTCAAAGAATCTGAAGAACTTGCTATACTAAAGCGACAAGGCTGAAAACCAACACAGAATACTTGTGACCTTTGATCCCTCAGGTGGCTCTGCATTAAAAACTGACGTCATTGTGTGAAGGATATTACTGTGAGGACTCAGGAACACTCAGAAAACCATTGTCAGTTTACATAATTTGTCGCTACACCTGCGAGTGCAAGTTAAAACTCTACCATGCAAAGCAAAGCCATACTTCAGAAAGGTTGGTTTGAAAAACAACCAGAAAAACAACCAGAAATGCCTTCTCTGGGTACAATATCATTTGAAATGGTTAGACAAGTGGAAAAGTGTGCTGTGGTCTGATGAGTCCACATTTCTAATGATAGTGGACCCAGAGAAGGCATTTCTGGTTGTTTTTTTCTGGTTGTTTTTCAAACCAACCTTTCTGAAGTATGGCTTTGCTTTGCATGGTAGAGTTTTAACTTGCACTCGCAGGTGTAGCGACAAATTATGTAAACTGACAATGGTTTTCTGAGTGTTCCTGAGTCCTCACAGTAATATCCTTCACACAATGACGTCAGTTTTTAATGCAGAGCCACCTGAGGGATCAAAGGTCACAAGTATTCTGTGTTGGTTTTCAGCCTTGTCGCTTTAGTATAGCAAGTTCTTCAGATTCTTTGAACGTTTTGATTATATTATGGACTGTAGATGATGAAATCACCAAATTCCTTGCAATTGAATGTTGAGAAACATTGTTTTTAAACCGTTGGATGATTTTCTCACAGAATTGTTCACAAAGTGGTGAACCTCGTCCCATCTTTGATTGTGAACGACTGGGATGGTCCTGTTATACCCAATCACGATATTAAACTGTTTAAGATTAACCTGTTTACCTGTGGAATGTTCCAAACAGGCGTTATTTGTGCATTCATGACCTTTCCCAGTCTTTTGTTGCCCCCGTCCCAACTTTTTTGGTACGTGTTGCAGGGATCAATTTACAAAAGATTGTATAATTTCAAAAAACAATAAAGTTTATCAGTTTGAACATTAAATATATTGTCTTTGTGGTGTATTCAACTGAATAGAGGTTGAAAACGATTTGCAAATCAATGCATTCTGTTTTTATTTACATTTTACACAACGTCCCAATTTCAACGGAATTGGGTTGTACATCCAGTATGCATATACTATAATCAGTGTTTAAGAATGTCATGCTGGGCTTTACTGGCTGCCTTTAAAACAGATCACATGCTTCATTAGCTAACTTGGTCACTAGAGATCCTCTCCACCCCACCGCCCTTGCACACACGCACGCATGTGCGCACACACACACACACACACACACACACACACACACACACACACACACACACACACACACACACACACACACACACACACACACACACACTCTACTGTATACATAATCATCACTGTCAGGTAGAAACCTCATTATGTCATTCTTCAGGATTCAACATCCAAAACATCAAAAGTAGCAGATCGACAAGCTCAAAACCCGCCGCTTCACACCGCGCTTTGAGCATCTGCTACTTTCAATGCTTTCACACAATGCTGTAGTATGATCAGGTACAGGGCTTTAATTTAAAACACACAGGTATGCATGCATGCACGCACACACGCACGCATACAAACAAAACGTTTGGGATGCAAGGATTCTGCCCAACATGGGCAACACACAACCAAATTTACTCAAGAGAGACTGAGAGGCCTGTGAGTACCACAGCCTGCCTTTACGGTATATATAATTCATAATCTGAGTGCACAGGGTGTCCACACAGCTAAAACCCAGATAAACTGAGGATTAATCCACAAATAATTATACATACGCAGATGTCAAGTGTGCCTATATTGCATATTTATAACATAATCCCCTTTTAGCCAGTGAAGGAGACAATGGTAGAGCCTACTGTAATGTCACTCTAAGTTAGCTTTGTTATACTGCCACCCTGTGGCCAAAGGGTGTATCTGCATGATGCAACTTGACAGTGAGATGTCTTGACAGATGGAGGGAAGGAACAGTCTGGGCGAAGGATGGCATTTTACGGATTCAAAGCTCCAACAGACTCCCTCCCACACTCTTTGCAGACACACACACACACACACATACACACACACACACACACACACACACACACACACACACACACACACACATGGATGTGCAAACTTTGTGAGTATAGTGTGTGTGCCGTGTGCGTGTGTGGGGCGGAAGTGAGGCATGGGTAATGTGTTCTAGCTGTCTCTCTGTTATAAAGCCAGACAAATAGGTGATGCCCACTGGGCAGACGGAAAACACACATACACACACATGCACATGCGCACGTACACAGACGCACACGCGCATACACACCTACGCAGTCTCACACACACAAGATAGCAGATGTTAGAACGCGTGACTCAATTCCCCCTGCAGATGTAGGCCAGATGTCGTCAGCAATAGCATCCAAAAATTCAAACAACCTGTTCCGGCCTGGAGGGTCGGATTCTGGAGGAATCCGGAGCGGAGCAGAGCGGCCTGTCCTGTCCTGTCCTGTCCTGCACTCAGCCAGCCCCGCAACCTGAAATAGATGTAACTCTGGCTCTTCTAAACTTTCTCCCCTTTCTCTCCTTTCCAGTCTGAAATCGGCTTCGGGAAACTCGAGACCTACATCAAGCTGGATAAACTTGGGGAGGTAAAGGAAGCATAATGTTCCTTTTTACTTCACGAATGCATTATAAATGAAAATGAAACAGTGAAACAGATCTACTTGCAGTTATTAAGGTAAACAAAAGGCAATAAATCAAATGCAGAGATATATTGATTATTGATTATTGATTTATCATAATACTGTGTGTGTGTGTGTGTGTGTGTGTGTGTGTGTGTGTGTGTGTGTGTGTGTGTGTGTGTGTGTGTGTGTGTGTGTGTACACACACACACACACACACATATATATATATATATATATATATATAATATATATATATATATATATATATATATATATATATATATATATATATATATATATAATATATATATATATATATGAACTGCTATCTGTCGAGTAATAGCATGCTATCTCAATGACATTTGAACCTTTGCATAAGTCTGCAAGGTTGTCAAGGCTGTAGGACACACCAAGTACTACAGGCTAAGGTGGAGTCTGACTTCTCTCTCTCTCTCTCTCTCTCTCTCTCGTCTCTCTCTCTCTTTATAGGGGACGTACGCCACAGTCTTTAAAGGGCGGAGCAAGTTAACAGACAACCTGGTAGCTCTGAAAGAGATCCGACTAGAGCATGAGGAGGGTGCGCCCTGCACCGCCATCAGAGAAGGTATGATACAGCTTTTCTGGGGGTGTTGCCAATCCCAGCATCTAATTGTAATTGTAACAACATGTTAGTTTTCCACCCGACATAGATGACAGTACATATGATGCAGTACATGTTTGCATGTAAACAACACACAGTACATGCATGTAAACAACACACATGCACACTGCAATGGTCCGGACATACTATGATAGCGTGGTTGGTGGTACATGTGGTCACGGCTCCCAGCAGCCTGTATAAATAAAATGTTGAGAACAAAACGTGTGATCTGTCTCTCTGTCTCTGTCTCTCTCTCTCTCCTTCCTCCCTACAGTGTCTCTCCTAAAGGACCTGAAGCATGCCAACATTGTCACCCTCCACGACATCATCCACACTGACAAGTGCCTGACACTGGTGTTTGAGTACCTGGTGAGTGTCTGTCTGTGACGTGGTTTACTGTATGTCTGGAGTGACTCTGCAGCGAGTGTGTCCATGTGTGTGGGTCTAAGTATAAGTGTGAGTAGGCATTTTTTTTTTTTTAACAAATTTATTTATTGATTTTAGCTACAAAATCAGGCAATCAAAAAAATAAAATAAAATACAAATAATAATAATGATATAATAATAAAATAATAAAATATAAATATATATATCAGTGTATACAAAAATAAAAAAGGGACAAAATATAAAATGGTTTTGTGAAAGAAAAAGAAATAAAACAAAAGGAAACAAACAAGGAGAAAAACTCAAGCACCCGACACATTCATACCGGGGGGGGGGGGGTCTGCTCAGGAATTAACTTCCTATATGGTTAGGATGTCAATGTTAATAAAAAAAAAAAGGCTGCCTAATTGTCAAAATTTTCAGCGATTAAGTATGATCATCCATTATGGCTAGTGTTAATATAATTTAAAATGGTTGCCAAATTTCATTAAATCTTCTCAAGGAATCGCTAAGGGAGAACCTAATCTTTTCAAGTTTGATGCAGTAAACAATTTCATGAATCCATCTATTATGAGTAGGAGGAGAGGGGTGTACTAAGGAGAATTCGTCTTCTGGCTAGTAGAGTGGTAATAGCAATAATACGATGTGCAGAGTTAGACATGTTAGGCGTTAAGGGGACACCAAAAATCCCAGTAAGAGGGTCAGGGTCAATAGGCTCACCCAGTACCTCACCAAGTGAGTTAAATACAGCGGACCAGAATGTTGTCAATTTAGGTCAGGACCAAAACATGTGCATATAGTCTGCTGGCGACCGTTTACATCTATTACAAGCATCAGACCTATCTGGGTAAATTCGAGCTAACTTGGCATTAGTATAATGCACTCTATGTAAAATTTTACATTGTAATAACTTATGTCTAGCACATATGGATGATGACTGGACTAGATCCAAAGCACACTCCCACTGGTCATCTGTCAAATTAGTAGCAAGGTCTTGATCCCAGGTTGCTCTCAAAGAATCTAAATGAGTCGGGACAATTTTAAAAATAGCATCATAGATAATCGAAGTGAGTCTCTTCTCACCAGCTCCAAGAGACAGAAGAGAGTCTAACATGGAATTTGGAGGCTGGTTTGGAAATTGGGGATTCTGATTTCTAATGAACTGCCTGATTTGAAAAAAGCGAAACATGTGAGAATTGGGAAGATTAAATTTAACTGACAAGTCTGCAAATGAAGAAAAAAACATTATTAGAGTAAAGATCATTAACGTATCGCAAACCCTTTTCATGAGTAGGCATGTTTGCCTGAATATTCACAGTCATATTTTTGCTTTTTCTTTTCAAATGAACGCCCTAGTTTGGCCTGGGCTGTAGCTCAGCGGTCCAGGCAGCTTTACTTTCTGTCGCGGGTTTGAGTCCCGATCCCGAAAAACCTTGCTGTTTGTCCTCCCCCATCTCTCCTCCCGCAAAAGCTTCCAAACTTCTCACATTCACACACAAATGGAGGACACTACTGGAGGCCATGTGGGATTCGGTGTCTTAAACTTTTGCCATGTGTAGATGAAATATGGAGATAGGTTTCTGCCTGACAGCGATGATATCAAATCTGTCATTTTGGCATTCATTTCCTAAAGTTTGCTTGTGCTTTTTTTCACTTACCAGGAAAAAGATCTGAAGCAATACATGGATGACTGCGGGAGCATTATGAGTGTACACAACGTCAAGGTAAACCATAAATAAGAGATGAGGTGTGACACAAAGTTATTGTTGGCCTTTTGAAATATACATCTGATGTTTCAGTAGAAATAGCAACACTTTATTTATTAAAAAACACCCTGCTGTTTTTGGAATACATTTGCTATTGCTATTTTTTAACCTCTTCTCTTCTCTTCTCTTCTCTTCTCTTCTCTTCTCTTCTCTTCTCTTCTCTTCTCTTCTCTTCTCTTCTCTTCTCTTCTCTTCTCTTCTCTTCTCTTCTCTTCTCTTCTCTTCTCTTCTCTTCTCTTCTCTTCTCTTCTCTTCTCTTCTCTCTCTTCTCTTCTCTTCTCTTCTCTTCTCTGTCTCCTCTCCTCTGTCTCCTTTCGTCTCCCCTCCTCCTGTTTAGATCTTCCTCTTCCAGTTATTGAGGGGTCTAGCCTACTGCCACAGGAGGAAGGTCCTCCACAGAGACCTCAAACCACAGAACCTCCTCATCAACGACAGAGGAGAGCTCAAACTGGCCGACTTTGGTAGTGGAACATTTTGTCTTTCACCAGTTTTACTAGCTGCGGGATTACCCATAGTTTGGAAATGCTGTAAAAAATGTAAAAGAAACCTGTAATCAACATATTCTACCTCATGTAGAATGTTGTTGTTATGTTTATCATGCGTTAGCATCACTCAAAAGCAGAAACGCTGTGGGAAGCGACCAGATTTGAGCTTGTCGATGTGCTACTTTTTCTATTTTTGAGTTTCCACCTGACAGACATGATGTACTGTATATCCCATAATACCAGTCGGAAAAAAAAACTCTTCTTTATAAAAGCTCTTCATTTAACACTTAAAATGTACAGTATTCAATAATCCTTTTTGTTTTGCATCTGAACCAAGGTTTGGCCCGAGCTAAGTCTGTCCCTACTAAGACCTACTCCAATGAAGTGGTGACATTATGGTACCGGCCGCCAGATGTTCTCCTGGGCTCCACAGAGTACTCTACACCCATCGACATGTGGTGAGTTCATGGATCCAAGTTCTCACTCGACCCTCATTTGGATTCCATGGTATCCATTGGGTTCTCCTTAGATACACTGATATGCCGACAGTTGATATTCAACTGCACATTATCACATTATCATGTCACATACAAATCCAGTGACTTTCAGTTCAGCACAGTGTGGTATGTGTCCAGTTGAAGCTCATTGACACTTGATAATGTTACTTCCATCATGTTGTGTTTCTGTGAATTCTGAACAGTTATTTCCCCCCCCCCCCACACACACACACATACACATACACACAGTAGAGTATGTGTGTGAGCGTGCGTCAGCACACTCAGTACATGTGCGTTCATCTGCTTGCGTTCTTTTCTTTTTGTCGTTTTTTGTGGAATGTATTTCTCACAATGCCCCAAAGCGTATTGCGTGCCTTCACGCTGCGTTTCACTTAAACAAAAGTGTGAGTGAATGGAGGAGGTAGCTCTTAGCTGATGTACTGTACTGTACTGTGGCACTCTATTCATGATGACCATCCACTATGCCTGGGGGGCGGGGTTGGGGTGGGGGGAATACATCTCTGCTTCCTGTAATCAGTGATCTGAGGATGTGGCATAGATTCCATTTCCTATTCACTGCTTCCACTCGCTCTCTGCTTTCTGGCCCCACGTGAACTTGAATGAAACATTGTGGCATCCACTGTACTGATGGATGGAGTACAACAGTGGACCACAGTATTCACAACCCAACCAAATTATTTACAGCAGTGGTGTTCAACCATTTTGATACCAGGGCTCACTATTTGTTCAGCATTTGGTCCACATACCACCATTTGACATCATTTTAGCCCCACAGACCCCAAAACTAAACATTTCTTTCGCTTTTGTCCACAATACCAGGCTGGATTTCGGAAACAAACTCTTGAGAGTGTAAACATGAAGTTGCACCAGTTAACCAACTTTCCATCATTTAGTTGGCGACCAACTGGAACCCTCTCAAGGACCACTGGTGGTCCCCGGACCACTGGTTGAAAACCATTGATTTACAGTATTTTCACATAATGCTTCACCAAGCTTATAACCTATTAGGACATATGCTGTACAGTTACAGTATATGTAACTGTACAGTTTGTATGTATAGTGAGTGTTGGTGTGGGCTGACTCTCTGTCTCACTGTCCAGGGGTGTGGGCTGTATCTTCTATGAGATGATCACAGGTCGACCTCTGTTCCCTGGCTCCACCGTGGAGGATGAACTTCACCTCATATTCCGCATCCTAGGTGAGACCACAACAGCCGTGTGTGTGTGTATTTTATATGGCCGTTTATTTGACAGTCTAGTAGAAATGCATGTGTGCGTGTGTTTCCACATGTTGCCAGACCTGGTGCTCTCTCTGTCTTCCAGGCACACCTACAGAAGAGACGTGGCCTGGCATCACCACCAGTGAAGAATTTAAAACCTATAATTTCCCCCGGTACCACGCAGAGCCCCTCGTCAACCACGCGCCCAGGTGCGTGTGTGTGTGTGTGTGTGTGTGTGTGTGTGTGTGTGTGTGTGTGTGTGGGAGTGTGAGTGTGAGTGTGAGTGAGACCGGCACAGCTCGGCATGGATAAGGTGACAGTGAGACATGTAACAGGAGACGGAGGATAGATTTTCAATAGCTGTTTATCGTCCGGTGTTTCCGCCACTGTTGAGACAGAGGCAACATTACACTGGATACTGGATCCAGCATCATGGCTCAGCAATTTACTGCACTCAATTATACCTGTCTGTCACTCTCTCTCTGTTTCTCTCTCTCTATAATACGGTATATACATTACTGAACACATCGGAGCCATTTGCCTGGGCTTAGTCTTATGTAGCTAGTAGGGGTAGGTCTCGATTCAATTTCAATTCAATTCAATTAATTTGCACTTTTGTAATCAATTAAGTTAGGGATAACACCCGTCTAACCGGTTAGTTGTGTCCTAATATCTGTGGCTTACTACATTAATCAGTTATGGCTTAATAATACATTAATAAATAGCTAATAATTTACAGAAATAGTACATAAATAGGCTGATTTTTTTCTAATAAGGACAAGAAGCCAAGACACCTATGGGGGAGTCCACATTGGTTCATGGGAGGAAACAGACATGCGCAGTACATTCCAGGAAGTTTGACACTTGCAAACCATGCATGCCATTGGTCTCTTGGATGGTTTAACTTCCTGGTCTGTTCTACGCATGTCTGTTTCCTCCCATTTTGTTTTT
The DNA here is from genome assembly GCA_039105355.1 of Benthosema pterotum. NCBI lineage: Eukaryota > Metazoa > Chordata > Actinopteri > Myctophiformes > Myctophidae > Benthosema > Benthosema pterotum. The sequence goes on from CM076968.1 coordinate 32,779,016, forward strand.
TGTCTTTTTTTTGTTTTGTTTTGTCCTTTTCTCGAGACACTTTTGTCGTATGTCTGTCTGTGTGTGTGCGTGAACGTGTGTGCGTGTGTGTGTGTGCGCTTGCGCATCTGCGTGCATGCGAGTGCGCCCTCGGGTGTGTGTGGGTGTGTCTTTTCTCTGTTGTTCTCTCTTCTGTTTCTTGATCTATCTCCCCCCTCTGTGGGTATGCATATAATTCTTTTTTTGCCAGTCTGCTGATACCTTGGGATAGGCAAAATAAGCCATTGGCTTCAGCCTAAACCCTTTTGGTCATGAAAATTGTACTGTCTGATTTATGACTTACGATGTTATGAAATGTCCACTGTATGACCAAAATAAAACTGAACTGAAACTGAAACTGAAATGAACCAATGTGGACTCCCCCATAGGTGTCTTGGCTTCTTGTCCTTATTAGATAGTCATTGAAACCAACCAGGAAGTGCTTTCTGCTGCTGAATCAGGTCCATTAATCAAATATCAATATTTTACCTGAGAAACAGTTGGGGTGAATTAAAACAAATTGGCATATATTGTATCAATGAGTGAGGTAAATCCACCATCAGCATAATGGTTGTCTGCCTTGTTTTAATCCCTGTGTTCACACTGCAACATGTTATGTTGTGGGTGATGTTAGTATTTTTGGACCATTGAAAGGATGGCATATTACACTGATTGTCTTCTCCTCCCATTGCCTGCACTAGTGTGATCGGTATGCCTGAAATTCATCCAGTGAAAAAGGTTCTGTGGTGCAAAATCTATGCATGATTAAAATAAGTATTTTTTTCTTTACAATTATTTTCAATATCCATTCCTGCTAAGCAGAAAGCTACTGTATACTGTATATGCGCAGATTGATGAGTTTATATCAGTGTACATTTGTGAGATCGTAAGGACGAAACAAAAGTGGACAGGCATACTTACGCTTTATCGCTTGTTTTATTGGTTATCATCAGAGCTTCCATGATCCAGACAGCATGAAAATTGGCAGAGGCCACACGAGGCTAGCCTTGAATAAACCTCACTTTCTCCTTCTCTTTCTCTGTGTTACAGGATAGACAGCGATGGCCATGACCTGCTGTCATTACTACTGCAGGTACATCATCCCTCACATAGTCTCTCTCACATAGACAGATGGTTGACCACTGAGCCACGCGGTCCAGGCAGGTCCAGGCATGCTGGCTGGTGACCCAGAACTGGCAGTGTCTGCGGGTTCAACTCCCGATCCTGGCGGCTTTTACTGCATGTCACTCCCCCACCTATCTCCCTATTTCCTGTCAGCCTACTCTCTGTTCCTCTATAAAAAAAAAATAATAAAAAAGAAAATAAAAGAAAAACAGACAGACTTGTTGACTCACATCAACTAAAGTTTTCCCTTAATTATTTTGCAGATGCTTTCTCAGATTGTCTCCTCAGACATGACAAATGAGATGACAAAATGTGAAGATACAGTGAATAACATGTAGACATAGTGAACGAAATGTACAGATAGTGAATAACATATAGAGATAGTGAACAAAATGTACAGATAGTGAATAACCTGTAGAGATAGTAAACAAAATGTACAGATAGTGAATAACATGTGAATAACTCTCTCTCTCTCTCTCTCTCTCTCTCTCTCTCTCTCTCTCTCTCTCTCTCTCTCTCTCTCTCTCTCTCTCTCTCTCTCTCTCTCTCTCTCGCTCGCTCGCTCGCTCGCTCGCTCGCTCTCTGTCTGTCTAGTTTGAGGCTAAGAAGCGTGTGTCTGCAGAAGATTCTCTTGGACATCCATACTTTAAGACTCTGGGAGAGCAGGTTCAAACACTGGCTGACAGTAAGTATACACACCAACATGTACACACACACACACACACACACACACACACACACACACACACACACACACACACACACACACACACACACACACACACACACACACACACACACACCCACACACACACACACACACACTCCCCAAATGAAAAAAACAAATGTCATTGGTTCTCAGTGTGCACGCTGGGACTAACAGAACTCCAGAAAACTATACAGCATACACCAATCTACCGTGTTGATTGCCAGTGATGCAAAAAAAATGTATGTATGGCCCTGACGCTTAAAAAGGTTAGACTCTCCACTTCATGACCGGCAGGTCAGGGTTCAAGTCTCTTCAAGCCGAAGACTATAAAAACGCCTCTCTGCTTGGCACTCAGCATCGAGGGTTGGATTGGTGCTAAGTCTCTGTGACATATTAGTGTCATGTCCAGAGGGTGTACTTCATCAAGCTGACTCACGCTACAGTAACAGAAATTATTGTCCTATGGGCCTCTTGGCTTGGCAAAGCTTATTTACTTATTATAAAATAGGCGGTCGATGGTTTGAAATCGCATCAAACCGATCTTAAAACACCTTCTGCCCCTTTCAGCTGCGTCCATCTTCTCAGTGAAGGACGTGCAGTTGCAGAGAGACCCGGGGAAGAGGTCTTCAGTCTACACAGAGACAGGTGAGTCCTCCTGCAGGCGTTCACCAGTCAGGGACAACAGTGTGGGAAAAACGAGGAGTGAAGCTACTGTATAAGCGATGGAAACTTTGTAAACAGACATACAGGATGAACGGCGTGAAGCTTCTTTGCATGAGCAGATCCTCCTGTCCTCCTTCTCTCTTTCTTTCTCCCGGCCAAACGGCGTGGTGTGTGTCATCATGCCGCTGTGTGCGTGAGTGTGTGGGGTCACACATGTCACATGCCAGTGTCACCCAGTCAGTCGCTCCCAAAAACTGGCCCGGTTCACACTTCCATGAGGAACAAAGCCTTAGGTCAGGTCACTTGTCTTTATATGACACGTGTCATAACGACACTCACAGGCTCAATGTAATTCAAATTTAAAATGGAGAAAATGCAAAGGTCAATACGACACAAAATGCCTGTAATTGCATATGATTAACATAAGTATTATCATACTGAAGAGACAGTATGATAAAAAAAATACGGTAGCTGCACATTCCTAGCTGCACATTCCATCCCTAACAGAAAGCTTGTGTAAATCTTAGTTTTCTTAGAGAACAGCTGTAGCCGACCTTAGATCAGTTGGTGTACAGTAGCATTCAGGGTTGGGATCATAGCGACTGAAAGCGCCATAAACCGATATAGAGTTGATGGAGATGCTTTTAACTCATCTACATCTAGAGTACTTGCTGGTCCCCAACACCGTTGTCTATAGTGCCCTGTGGACCAGCCGTATGCAATCAATGCTGCAGTCAGCGCAGTATCAAGCTGTTCTTAATGTGACGGCGCAACTATGATTGTGTGTTTCGATTTAGAATTATGAGAGGTGCAGGCTGCTCACCAACACTGCTGGCTGGCATCAGTTATAGTTGTATTACTCTATAAGTATATGTCTTTAGGGACTCACCAGTGCCACTTTAGGTCACCCAGTGGTCATTTCAGTTGTTCATATTCTAGACAGACAGACAAATGCGGCCAGTCAATGGAATGGTTGGGCACCGCTCCAAAATCCAAGTGTGAGAATTAGAATGAGCCTCAGGTCTAGGTGTGAACCAGGCCGCTTAGATGGACTCCGGCGGTTCTTGTGTCTTTCTGTCAGCCTCATTATGTTTGTGTTTGTGTCTCTCTTGTTTCTCTCGTACTTCTACTCCTGCCGACCGTCTCTGTGGGCGTTGATGCTTAAACTGTCCTGTCCTGTTCTTTTCTTTCCCTGATACCCTATACTTTTCCTTTTCCCGTCCTGTCTGTGTATCTTGTTCCTTTTAATCCTCTCTATTTCCTCTCTGTGCCCGCCCCCCTGCTCTTAACTCCTTCAAAATGCCCCCACCCCCTCCCTGACCCACCCACCTACCTACCCCCCCAAAAAATAAAAAGGGATGGCCCATAAGCTAGGCTCCGCCCCCTCGCAGTACTTCCAGAGAGAAGCAGCCAATCCCAGGGCTCAGAGTCACGCTCTCTCCTCCCCTTCCACAGGCTGAGTGGCCCCCTACCATTCTGGTAAATAGACTTTCTTTTTCATTTTTCTTATTTCTTCTGTTTTGATTTCCTCTTTCTTGTCTCCCATGCTTGTCTCTCAAATGTCACTTCAACGTGGCCTAGTCACTACTGTAAGTGCTTTGTCTCTTGTCTTGTATGTCCACGTTTTCCTTGCTCAGCTGAAATGAGTGCGGCCCTGTTTTGTTATTTTGCTTTATTCCCGGGCTGAGACACATTCTCTTCCATAAATAATGCATTGCTTCTTAACTAGGCAACCACTTAAGATAGCCTCTTAAAATAGCCAATCTGCCAGCTCACAGATACGACACGTTGTGAGCTTGTACATCGGCAATTTGTGGGGTGTGTGACACTGCTGCGCAACTAAATATAAATCACCTTTAGTCACCTTCATCCACTTCTCTTATTTTTGTTCTCTCCACCCTCTTCTCTTTTCTTTTTAAAAGCAATCTTCACCTGTATTTAAGGTGAATCCTTTCTGCACCGGAGAACTAATCTAAAACATAATATCCGGATTCACATTAAATGCCCTTGTTATTGCCTCTCTTTTCCTCCCTTGCTCTTGAATGTCCCTCCTATTTTCAGATTATGCACTTCTTTAAACCTATTTTGCCTCCCTTTTCCTCTGCTTTATCCTATTGTTTTCGGGTTGAAGACACTGTTTGATTTCTTTTTCCAGGGATGAAAGGTTTATGTGTTGAACAACAACACAGGCCGTGGCCGGAGGACATGGGATGATGAGGATGTTTTATTTTTGACTGCCGTTCTTTTTATTTGCAGCTCTGTTTAGGTTTCTTCAGCGAGAGATGTAGCCTTTGTGTTGCGTCTGTAAGTGTGGCTGTGTGCCGGAGGTGATGGTTTGTGTGTGTGCGTGTGTGTGTGTGTTTGAGACCTATTTAGCATGATTTTGAAGTGCTGTTTTACCACATTTATTAAGTATGTCTACTGGTAAGTCTTGTTTTTGTATTTACTGATGATGAAATGTGATTTTATATGAGATTAACTGACCGCGTCATAGAAACCTGGTTGGTGTTTTTGCTGTTAGTGTTTGCTGTTATTTTGGTTTCTATGGTTGGCATGAAAAGGCTATAAAGCCAGATTTATACTTCATCATATGAATGCACCATTTCAGTGTGTGTATATACAGCATATATACTGTATATATATATACAAACACACACATACTGTGTGCATACATGCAGAATATGTATGTATACTATATCTCTATGTACAAATGGTTCCATTTGTACACGTTATGGATTCAGACTGTAGGTGTGTACCTACTGTATGTGCAATAGCTCCATCATATCACCATTTATTGTTTATTATTACCCCCTCTTCTCTCTCTCTTTCTCTCTCTCTCTCAGCCCAGGGGAAGAGTAGGAGGCAGAGTGTGTTGTTTTAGTGTTGGTGGGGACACTGAAGAGACGAGGAGGACAGCGACACGCCCAGCTGTCAGACCCTGCCACACACACAACGAAGGAGACACACACACATACACACACACACACACACACTGAAGGAGAATAGAACACACACACACACAGTCATAGTACAATAAAAATGTAAACAAAGAAGATACACTACACAGAACTAAAGACTGAATAAGAATTTGTACTTGGGTCAAAAAAAATAAATAAAGCAACTCAAGACAGAAACAGAAACAGGAGGACAGGAGAGGACGTTAGAGAGAAGAGGAGAGGAGCATGATGAAGACAACAGAAGAAGAACTGAGGAGGGAAAAAAACAGAAGTATTCTTGCTGCTACAGTACTACTACTACTACTACTCCAGCTGCCCACCAGAGGGCAGTGTTACCACATGTTGACTGTCTTGGTTTGAATTGAAGCTGCCGTTTTAACAGCGAATGGAAAAGCCGTGAGGTGGAATTGAAACTATTGCCCTCCGGGAGGCGCCAGTGCCACGGGCAATGGACATGCTTCCTAAAAGGGGAGGATGGAGGAGAGGAGAGAGAGAGAGAGAGAGGAGGAAGGGTAGAAGTCTTCCTCTCGCGCCTCTTTTTCTTCCTTTAAAAAAAAATGGACTGTTGTTGTATATAAAGAGACTGAGCTGTAGAACTCTTGCTTTTTTCATATCACGCCTCAGCCTGAATCCCAAATATTGCACCTCAAACCCCCTTGCCTCACCTCCTAGCCCTTTATTGCGTATGTCACTTAAACAACACACACACACACACACACACACACACACACACACACACCACACACACACACACACACACACACACACACACACACACACACACACAGACACAGACACACACAGACACACAACACACACAGTGGTGGGAACTATCACTTGTTTCAGAGACTCAAGTCATTTGGTTCCTGCTCACTAAAAAAGATTAGTTCCAATGATTCGTTCAGCGCTTCCAGCTCCACTCCGCTTCTCCTCCTCATGTAGTGGCTTTTAGTCCAGTGGCAAAAGAGGAGGGTGTCTCTCTTCTTCAGCCAGTCAAAATGTTGCACTTTGAAACTGACTGGCTGAACCTCACGTCCCCAGGCTTCACTGCACAGAGGAGGAACACCAACCACTCGTGGAATGTTCACTTCTGAAGAAGTGACCGAGTTTGTTTCCATTCACCAAAAAAGAAGGAATCATCACAAACAAATTGCTTGCGAACGCCACAGCCAGCCCATCCCACTCTCAACTCTCACTCACACACACACACACACACACCACACACACAAACACACACCACACCCACACACACACACACACACACACACACACAACACACACACACACACAAACACACACACACTATTGGTTCACTTGAACGTTAGAGTGTGTAGTCTTTGCTCTCGTTGGAGTTTACAGAGCTAAACTTTAGCACCTTATTGTCCAGAATAGAGGTTAGGGTGGCTTTCATTGCTTTACCTCATCGGTCACTCAGGCAAGAGTAGGATATGCGACTGCGTACACACTAGACAACTAGGAAAACATTACTACTATCCAGCCGGAGAAACGGACGCAGCGTATTCACTTTTGGCTCTTTTCCCACTAAAAGAAGAACTAATAAAGTTCTGGGTTTGTTTCCATTATGTCACATCAGTTTGTGATGAGGTTCCCGGATCCTAATTTGCGCCCTGCTTCAGGTAGCCTCGAATCCAGGAGGAGTTGCTCTTTTCACTTTGCTTCTCCATTTGGCAGTCTGTCCCTTTGAGCCTGATTTCCTACAAGTCACCTGTCTGAAGCGAATCACAGTAGAAAGGGAAGTGACTCGAATTCTACATGGGAAGGCTCTGACCCTTTCCCTGTGTGCCCACAGACCATTTTCATTGGAGGTAGCCAAAATATGCCCTTTCATGTAGGAAGACTGTCTGGATTCCAGGCTACTGCTCATAGGAGATGGTGCTAATATAACCCTGAGTTCTTGGAACCCAGAATTTACACATTTGCCATGTCTCTTTTAATGGTGTACATCTCACTTCATGGGTGCTTCTGGTTATAATAGAAAAACAATCAAACAAACAAAAAACAGGGCTTTGTGGGTTCTGAAAACGTTCAGTTTTTTTTTTGGAATGTTCCAGAAGCCTACCCTTGACCCTTTGTTATAGAAAAAGAGCCAGCTGAGTGAAGGCGTTGGCCGCTTCTCCATTTATTAGACAGACACTGCGATTCACAACCCACTAATAAGAGGAAGACATGGTTGTGTTTTAACGGTAAAAGAACACTAACACCACCACGAAGATAGTCTTGCTCCAGTTTCCTAGGAAGTCGACCTTGAAGGAAAGACAAAATGGAAG
>CM076968.1:32787275-32899775 GCA_039105355.1 Benthosema pterotum
CTAGTAGAAGGGTTGGGACATTGTGGGGGGTCAAGTAACTGAGCGCTCAAGCTGCTGTTCATGCAGCCTGAAAGAGAACAAGCTGGGTTTAGAATACATTGATTTCAAAAGAGGGCTGCGCAAAAATATCTCAGCTTTTTAAAGATGGAGTGCCATGATTTTTTTCTACCCTAAACATGATCATCAGGTATTATTGTTATATGAAGAGTAAGATTTTTTTCAAAAAAGTGTACAGTGTTTGTTAAACTGTCATTTTTATGATTCCACCCAGCCAGTTCATTAAGTATGCTGGTTTGCCTGGTGGGTGGTGATGGGTGGAGATCCACCTGAACTGAAGCCACGACCACAGCTTTAGTTGCATGATAAAGGGGGAGGGAGTTAGGGAGTGGGCTGAAAATGTAATGTCACTGTAATGGAGTTTTTTCCATTGGCACGTTTGCTGGAAGGTTCAGCCCCCAGGAAGAAACCTAAATACATAGGGAAGACATCATTGCACATAAAAAACACACCAAGGGGTTTATTTACATACTGTCACCTCTCAAACATGTACAAAATTGGAAAAAAATACAAAAATCATGGCACCATTTTAAAGTATTGTGCAGTAACAACTAAATTACTACAAAACAATCTACAGTAAAATAAAGGGATTTGTCCCTATTTGTTGTCCCCATTCTCAATAGAAGTCTGGCTGTATATGAGCCAAGCCGCCATTAGACTGGTCTCAGAAGTTAACAGAGTTTGCCTAACTCTGTCTATACTCTAGGCTCTGGCACAAACAGGCTGAGCTGCCATGGTCATGCTGAGTGCACCTCTCGTTCTTATGACAGCGACTGGAGGAGTGGTTTTGAGGAAAACCGTTTTGAATTGCTATTATTGTTCAAACACAACATAAACCGAGGATTATATATTTCAAGGGCGAGAGATCCCAATAAAAACTGTTGTTATGAGAGTCAGGGTTCTTCTGCAGCCAGTCTGCGCACGCATACTGGTGTTTGCTAGTGTGACGTTGTCATTTAAGGCGTCTATAGACAGAGTTTGTCACAGTCCAGGGCTGCATAAACAGCGTGCGAGTGTAGTTTTCTGTCCCCTCAATGTCGCAAACTTTGTCGGCAACCTCTTAGACACTGCGACCATGCAATCTCTCCATCTCCAACATCCAAACTTACCGTGACTGTTTATTGGGAGCTGCTTTGCAGGTCCCAAAAACAGGTCATGAAGGCAGTTCGCATGTTATGAGCTATATAGTCATTTTGCTATTGTTTAAAATAAAGTGAGTGACTGGCTGAGTGAATGAGAGCTGACGGCTGGTTCGCCCCACAAACCTCTCCACCAGAAACCAAGAATTCCAACACAGCAACACACACAATGCACTCTGCTCTGCTCCGTCCCACTCAGTCAAAATTCCATCGTTACATCATCCATCTCTGATCCATGCAACACTGCCCCCCCCCCCCAAAAAAAAATCCTCCCACATCCTCCAACCCCCCTCCCTCCCCCTCCCCTCCCCCTCTTCTATTCTCCTCTCACTCCCCCTCTCTTATCTCTGCTGTCCCTGTCTCCCGGGGAACGTTCGTTTTTGTCATAATCACCTTGGAGATTGGGGACCTGTGCCCATGGCAGAGCTATGCATGCGGAGGAGAGGAAAAGAAGAAGAGGAGGAGGAGGGGAGGAAAGGAGAGAGAGAGGAGGAAAAAGAGGAGAGGAGGAGTAGTTGTGAGGAGAGGAAGACAGGAGATTAAGATTGGGAAAGGGGGGGTAGGAGGAGGCAAGAAACATAGAGCAGGAGAGGAGGAGGAGGAGAGGAGAGGGGAGGGGAGGGGAGGGGGGAGGGGAGGTTGGGGGTATGATGGCTTGTCTGGCTCAGCCCGGACTAATGTGAGAGGACAGGCTTGGCTCTGCCTTAACCACAGCAGCTCCACTGATGCCAGCCAGAGCCGGGGACGGAGAGAATAGACCAATGAAACGCTCCCCCTCTCTCCTCTCCTCTCCCTCTCCTCTCCTTCCTCTCCTCTCTCCTCCTCTCCTTCTCTCCTCTCCTCTCCTCTCCTCTCCTCTCCTCTCCTCTCCTCTCCTCCGGCCCCGACCGCGCTCCGTTCTTCCTCCTCTCCTCTCCTCTCCTGCCGCCCGCACTGACAGGCGAGGCAAGTCGGAACGAGGCGCCACCACCACCACCACCGCCGCGCGTGGGGGCCCTGATGTCACACCCCTGTAGGTGTTTAAGCTGCTTACTTACACCACCGAGAGAATAGACGCGAGGAGGCAACAGGGAGGGAGAGAGAATGTAGATCGGGGGTGGGGGGGTCACAGTTGTAGGAGTATATGTAAAGATATGTATGAAACCCGGTTTGAGCTGTGTGCCGTCACTGTACGCTGATGCAAGACAACCGTTGGGTAGGGGGGATTCATCACTCAAAACGCTTGTGCGGTTTCTCTCGGTGAGTGTGTGCATGTGTGTGTGTGTGTGTGAGAGAAAGAGATCATATAATGTATGTGTATGTCTGCACTTGTGCATGTGCTGCAGTTTAGCACTGTTCGATGAAACACACTTTCAGATAAAATCAGATAAAGAGGAAGGTGCAATGCCCAATTCTGTACTTGATCGCGTGTCGAAAAATAAAGCTAGCACATCTTACAAGTGGCTCCACAATGCGCTGTGAGCTAGATCTGCTGTTTTATCCCCGCCAGCAAACAAACAAGTGTAAAATAACTTCAGCAGAATTCCTCATCAAGGGGCGACAATAACGTGATGGGTGTTTATCTGCCAGTGGCTAGAGCTGTGGAGTCGCCCCCCCCTGGCCCGCAAACACAACCATTATGTCTGTCCTGTCATGGAGGAGGAAAACAAAACAACCACTCCATGGTCCTTCCCATGCAGATCTCCCAGTCAGTCAGTCAGCCATCCAGCCATCCAGCCATCCATCCATCCATCCATCCAGTCATCCAGCCAGCCATCCAGCCAGTCATCCAGCCATCCAGCCACTCATCCAGCCATCAGCCACTCATCCAGCATCCAGCCAGTCATCCAGCCATCCAGCCAGTCATCCAGCCATCCAGCCAGTCATCCAGCCATCCAGCCATCATCAGCCATCCAGCCACTCATCCAGCCATCCAGCCAGTCATCCAGCCATCCAGCCACTCATCCAGCCATCCAGCCACTCATCCATCCATCCATCCATCCAGCCACTCATCCCTCGATCATCATCCAGCCAGTCATCCAGCCATCCAGCCAGTCATCCAGCCATCCAGTCATCCATCCAGTCATCCAGCCAGTCATCCATCCAGTCATCCAGCCAGTCATCAGTCATCCATCCAAGTCATCCAGCCAGTCATCCAGTCATCCAGCCAGTCATCCAGCCATCCAGCCACTCATCCATCCATCCATCCATCCATCCAGCCACTCATCCCTCGATCCATCCATCCAGCCACTCATCCAGTCATCCAGCCAGTCATCCAGCCATCCAGCCAGTCATCCAGTCATCCATCCAGTCATCCAGCCAGTCATCAGTCTCCAGCCAGTCATCCAGCCATCCAGCCATCCAGCCATCCAGTCATCCATCCAGTCATCTAGCCAGTCATCCAGTCATCCAGCCATCCATCCAGTCATCCTCCAGTCATCCAGCCAGTCACCCAGCCATCCATCCAGTCATCATCCAGTCATCCAGTCATCCAGCCAGTCATCCAGCCAGTCATCCAGTCATCCAGCCAGTCATCCAGCATCCATCCAGTCATCCATCCAGTCATCCAGCCAGTCATCCAGCAGTCACCCAGTCATCCATCCAGTCATCCAGCCAGTCATCCAGTCATCCATCCAGTCATCCAGCCAGTCATCCAGTCATCCAGTCATCCATCCAGTCATCCAGCCAGTCATCAAGCAGTCATCCAGTCATCCATCCAGTCATCCAGCCAGTCATCCAGCCAGTCATCCAAGCAGTCATCCAGTCATCCTAGCAGTCATCCAGCCAGTCATCCAGTCATCCAGTCATCCATCCAGTCATCCATCCAGTCATCCAGTCATCCAGCCAGTCATCCAGCCAGTCATCAGCCAGTCATCCAGTCATCCATCCAGTCATCCAGCCAGTCATCCAGTCATCCAGCCAGTCATCCAGCAGTCATCCAGCCAGTCATCCAGCCAGTCATCCAGCCAGTCATCCAGCCAGTCATCCAGTCATCCAGCCCGTCATCCAGCCAGTCATCAGCAGTCATCAGCCATCCATCCAGTCATCCAGCCACTATCCAGTCATCAACCACTCATCCAGTCATCAGCCAGTCATCCAGTCATCCAGCCAGTCATCCAGTCATCCAGTCATCCATCCAGTCATCCAGCCAGTCATCCAGCCAGTCATCCAGTCATCCAGCCATCCATCCAGTCATCCAGCCAGTCATCCGTCATCCAGTCATCCAGCCAGTCATCCAGTAATCCAGTCATCCAGCCAGTCATCCAGTCATCCATCCAGTCATCCAGGCCAGTCATCCAGTCATCCAGCCATCCATCCAGTCATCCAGCAGTCATCCAGTCATCCAGTCATCCAGCCAGTCATCCAGCCAGTCATCCAGCCAGTCATCCAGCCAGTCATCAGTCATCCAGTCAGCCCCTCTGTGGGAGAGCAGAGTCCCTGTGGGAAGGCGTGGGACGCAGCAGGCCAGGCAGCAGGGTGAGGAGGAGGAGACCAGACCACGGTGTTTTTTAGGGTGGGGAGAGATTGGAATAGTGGGGAGGAGGAGTGAGACCGCCCCAGTGTATTGTGTGAGTGTGCGTGAGACACCAGAGAGAGTCTATGTGTGTGTGTGTTTAAAAAAAAATCCCCCTCCTGTTGGAAGGCCAGTGAATGTTTGTCTCTGTACAAGAGTGATGTGTGTGGGGGCGAGGTCATTCAGTCAGTCAGAAAGCTGTGTGTGTGTGTGTGGGGGGGGGGGGGGGGGGGGGGGGGTTGGAGGACAGGAGGAGAGTCAGCGATGGGGAGAAGGGGGGTGGTAGGGTGAGGGGTGGGGGGGTGGAGGGGGGTGAAGATGATAAGAGAATGCACAAGGAAAGCTTTTGTCAGGATCCGTTAGGTCTGGCACTTAAGTATGTGTGCATATGTCCGTGCATGTGGGCACACCCACACACACACACACACACACACACAGACACACACACACACACACACACACGCAGGCACACACGCACGCACGCACGCACGCACGCACGCATGCACGCATGCACGCACACCCACCCAAGGGGTGGGTCAGAGGGTGCCAGACTGGACAAAGACTTGCACCAATAGACACGTTCTACATTTTATATTATCTCTCTCTCTCTCCTCAAACCCCTTACCCCCCCCCCCCCCACCCACACACACACACACACACACACACACTCTTGTTAACTGGTATTTCTGTCCTCTCAGCAACCTTTTTGTTGATGCATGCTGGGAAGGAAGGTACTAAAAGACACTTCCCTGCGCTCAGGTCACTTGCTCTGTTTGTCCTAACCCTCCTTTCCTTGGTTCCTTCCCTTAATCTTCTCCCCTGTATACTCCTCCTGTTCTTCCTCCCCATGCCTCTCCTCCTCCTCCTCCTCCTCCTCCTCCTCGCCTGACCAGTTCCTCTAATTTGGTTTCTAATTTTTTTTCTTCCTCCCTCTGTACCTCATCTCCTTCCCTTCAGCTGTCTGGGGGCTATAGAACGCAGCCCCTCCCCGGTGCTGTGTTTGTATTTGCTGTGCTTTGCTGTGTGTGTGTGTGTGTGTGTGTGTGTGTGTGTGTGTGTGTGTGTGTGTGTGTGTGTGTGTGTGTGTGTGTGTGTGTGTGTGTGTGTGTGTGTGTGTGTGTGTGCGTTGTGCGTGTGCGTGTGTGTGTGGGCTTGCTGGCACCGCTCGCTCTTGTATGTAAATATCTCCGCAAAGTAACGAGGGATTTTTAGTTTTCATTTCCTCCTGGAGTGGTGTTTTAACACCGATAGCCTTTTTTGAAATCAAAATGGATATGCAGCTAAGTACACACACACACACACGGACACACACACACACACACACACTCCATTTACCACACACACGGGTGCGCACAGCCACGCACGCGTGCACAAAGAAACACAGGTCAGTGTGTGTGCCACTGCCTGGCTGGCTGCATGGGCGGCCGTACCACTGGGGATAACGTGTCTGTCGGGTTGGAAACCTCATATGTCCCAAACTGTTTATTTTCAGAATTATATTTCACAAGTCTCACAAAGTTAAGAGGTATTTTTTATCGACATTGTAGTGACATGCTTTTATCCACAGACTGAATTAAATGCATATTTCGTTTGAGCGAATAGAGTCAGCCTGCTTGATCAGGGGATAAACTGAACTAATTGTTATATTATCTAACACAAATGACTATGAATGTCCCAAAAGTAAACAGATATGTTTAATTTGGTCTGACCAGAAGCAGAGGTACAATAATCCCTCCGCAGTTAGGTGGTGCAGTTACTGCCCACCACGGAGACAGTGCTGTGGGTTTGAATCCACCATATGAACACAATAGGTCTGTGTTTGTCACTCCACATCATCCTATACAGCAGGGGCGGATCTACAGTAGAGGGGGGCAGTGGTTGTGCATCCTGCCCACCCAATAAAAGGTAATATCAGTGGTTTCAGTGGTCCGGGCACCACCAGTGGTTGAAAGATGTCCAAGTGGTGCCCAGCTAAATGGAGGAAAGTTGGTTAACCAGATGGAACTCTTTGAGAGCATAAAAGCGGATACATTTGAAGATTAATGGTCATTTTGATCTGCATCTTTGACTGTTTTGTTTCCCAAATCCAGCCTGATATTGTGGACAAAAGCAAAAGAAATCTTTAGTTTTGATGTCTGTGGGGCTAAAATGACCTCAGATGGTTGGTCCGTGGCTCAAATGCCGAATAAATACTGGGCCCTGTGTGTCAAAAAGAAAGAGAAAACCACTGCTTCATATGAAATAACTTTGGAGTTGCTCACCCTGCCATTCTTCCAGCCCAGCCTAGTAGGGCTGGCTAAGTCCGGGCCTGCTATACGGTGTGGTGGGGTGACACCTGGGTGGGAGGAGCATGTCTGTCCTCCCGGTGGAGCCTCCTCACTGATAGGGGACACAATAGCGACAACACACACATGTATGGGGAGGATTAATTGGCATAATGACTAAATTGGTGAGGAAATGCTGGTATAAATCAAGCATACACAACACACACGCACACATGATTTCATGTGCACGGCCAGACATCCACGTGCACCATCGGGGGAGCGTATTAGTAGAGCTTACACATTTAAACCAGCATGCCGTATTCCTAAATGTCTTCATTTACTGTGTGTTGCGTCTGAGCATCCATGTAGATACTCAGACACGAACACACACACAGATCAAAGAGGCCTTCAGCATTTATAATACACCGGGGAACGGAGAGAGGATAGAGAGAGATAGGGAAAGAGATGAGGAAGAGGGGGAGAGAGAGAGAGAGAGTAAATAGAAACCCCAATCAATACAGTGCACCGCCGGAGAAGGAAGGAAGCAACGGAGAGAAAAGAATGAGAGAGAGAGAGAGAGAGAGAAGGGAGGAGAGAGAGAGAGAGAGAGAGAGAGAGACAGAAAGTGGGTCAAACAATGAGAGGAGAGCTGGGGAGTGGAACCACAGAGG
Organism: Benthosema pterotum; assembly: GCA_039105355.1. Classification (NCBI taxonomy): domain Eukaryota; kingdom Metazoa; phylum Chordata; class Actinopteri; order Myctophiformes; family Myctophidae; genus Benthosema; species Benthosema pterotum. The sequence goes on from CM076968.1 coordinate 32,794,900, forward strand.
ACAGGGAGAGGAGAGAGAGAGACAAAGATGGAGGAGAGAGAGAGAGAGAGAGATAGTGAGATGGAGTTCAGAAGACAGCGGGTCAGGGGAGGAGAGAGAGACAGAGAGGATGGAGGAGGGAGTCAAGCCGCCGACCCTACTGACCCCTAACCTTCCCCGTCTCACCTCCCCCACCTCCCCGCAGGGGAGGTGATCAGGGCCTGGGCAGGGGGAAGGGGATGGGGGGGGGGGGGGGGGGGGGGGGTCTGAGGGGGGATCCTGGGGGTGGTGGGGGGCAATGGATATTGACAGGGCCGGATTTAGCCAGCCCTACTAGGGTGGGCTGGCAAGAATAGCTCCAAAGCACTTAAGTCACTTAAGTCCAAAGCAGTTAAGCACTGTTTTTCAACCTTTTTGACACACAGGGCCCACTATTTATTCGGCATTTGAGCACACGGACCACCGTTTGATGGCATTTTAGCCCCACAAGATTTATTTTTGCTTTTATCCACAATACCAGGTTGGATTTGGGAAACAAAACAGTCAAACATATACAGATCAAAATGACCATTAATCTTCTACATTCTCTAGTTGTGTAGACTTGGGGCTAATTCACATGGTGAATGTTTTAACTCTTGAGATTGTAAAAATGAAACCAAATGGACCCGCAAGGGTCCATTTGGTTTCATTTTTACACTCTCAAAGAGTTACATTTGGTTACCCAACGTTCCATCATTTAGCCTGGGGACCACCTGGAACTCTCTCAATGACGACTGGTGGTTGAAGACCACTGTATATTACCTTTCATTCGGTGGGCAGGATGCATGTTTGGGTGGGGCTCTGCCCACCCCTGCCCCGGCCCCTCTAGATCCGGCCCTGGATATTGACTTGGTTTGAGAGAAAGAGAGAAGAGGCTGGGGGGGGGGGGGGACTGAGTGTGTGTATAGCAAAGGGTGAGGGTCAGACAGAGGGGTGGGGGTTTCCTGACCATTCAAGGACAGTGGTAGTGCTGGTGATGAAGCCTTTAAACCCTACCCCCACCTACCCCCCTCTTGCCCCCCCTGTGAGCTACTCGTTATCTCTCCGGAATAAAGCTGTCCATTTCAAGACAGCTGTCCTTCAGCATACAGAGCATGTAACCTGAAAGGTGTGGATAATGATACTGTACTACGCATGTATACATCGTACGGACATGTACTGTATTTTCCGGACTATAAGGCGCACTTAAAAGCCTTTAATTTTCTCAAAAAATCCACAGTGAGCCTTATAATCCAGTGCGCCTTATATATGGATTGGTTGAGTGCAGTAGCTTCTATTCTATGTTAACTGTAGTAGCTTCTATTCACTGCGCCTTATAATCCAGTGCGCCTTATATATGAAATCAGTTTTAAAAGGTGCGCCTTATAATCGGTGCGCCTTATAATCCGGTGCGCCTTATAGTGCGGAATATTACGGTACTGTATGTACACTAGGGGTGGGAAGATTAAATTCACTTACCTCACGATACCATGCAATATTGATATTTAAGCTCGATGAATCGATTTACAGTATATTGCGAGTCTTAACTATGCTGCGATTTGATTTGATATATCGATATGTCGCATCTTTCCCCCAAAAACGACTGAGCTTTATTATACTAGAACATTTTAAAGGGGAATTCCACCCATTTTCAAGAGGGTGTACAAATGAATGTACACCCTCGAGGGTGTACAATTTGTATGCCCTCAGAAAAAAAAGAACCAAAAGAAAAATCATTAACAATCACAACACAAACACAACTTGATGATGTCATCAAGTTGTGTTTCTCCACAAGGTCAAAGAACATTTTAAAACTATTTTAAACAATATGGATCACAAAAAGTTCAATCATACACATCAATGCAGCCTGATAACACCAGTCAGTCTTTCTGACATGAACAAAGTAATGAAAAGACCTACTGCATAAGTATAAAAAACAATTTTTAACCTGGCGATTCGATATATATTTCATGCATTAACCATTGCAATATACAGTATTGGCATATCGATTTTTTTGCCACCCCTAATGTACACTCTGAATGTATACACTCTGAAAGAAACATCATTAACATGGTGAAATACATCTTGATGATGTCATCAGATGTATTTCACCATGTTAATGATTTTTTTAAACCTTTTAGGAAATACAGAATGGACCTTTAGCTAAGCCCCTCAAAATGCTATTGTCCAATATGGACCTTTAGGTAACCCTCTCCCCAAAACCTCTATGGTCCAATCACAGCTAAGCATAACATATGATAGACAAACCACTCCACCAATAGCTTTCTGTATGATAAAACATTGTTTTAAAAAATACATGCCCCACACCACATTTTTCCACTGCATAAGACATGCATTGTAGATGGGGTTTGAAAGAGGTTTTGAAGATCTGGTTCCAAAAATGAACAGTATTTATTGTGTTATAAGTCCATGATATTTACATTGGAATGAATGAGCCCGGCTGGAAAGTGTCTTAGGGTGGACAAGAGGGCGGGGCTTAGCTAAAGGTCCATTGGGGGAACTATTTATCATGTCCACACTACATCTCTGATGGTATATTAATGACATATTAAAATGTTGAAAATGGGTGGAGTTTCCCTTTAATGTCTTTCGAGAATAAATAAAGGTCTGCATGATTGAATGAATGAATGAATGAATGAATATTTAGAGTCAGCGTAAACCTTCCATTTCCAAGTGCCTGTCAACATGGGCGTCACCGCCATTCACTATGCGGGTGCCTCAGCACCCGCAACTTTTCACGTCGGAAAAAAAATGATGCGAAAAAGTGGGGGTGCTGGCCAAACCGCAACTGTCCATGCTGCGGGAGAGGCAGAGCCATATGAACCATATAGTGTAGACAGAGTTACGACAACTCCGTCCACTCCAAGAGGCAAGTTCAATGGCGGCTTTTCTACTGAGACTCGAATCGGGAATGGGGACAACAAATAGGGACAAGTCCTGGACCTGAAGTAGGCAGTAGGCTAATGCAACGGCCTCCGGCAACAGCCTTGCAACAGCCCCTTGAAAGCATGCGTAAAATAGCTCTTATTTGCGCTGTCGCCCTCATTGAAACAATGCATTTCCAACTCCAGTTTGTCCTATTCAGGCTGCATGAACAGCAGCGCGAGCATTCAGTTTGTGACCCATCAATGTCGCAACTCTTCTACTAGATGGCACTGATCTGGGAAGGAGGGAGACATTCATTGCTTTGATATGAGTTGCACAGTCGGCGACGGTGCGGTTTGAAAACCTTTTTCGTCAATCCACCACATTCTCGTCTCGACACGTCACGTCAACCATAACTCACAAACGTCTCTTCATATTTTAGTCATCATAGATAGCCTTTATCTCGTCACCAGGGGTGTAGTGGAGGGGGGACGCGGGGGGACGGCGTCCCCCCACTTCTCACATCTAAAATATTTTTGGGTCTGAAAAAAAACATTAGCATGGTGAAATACATCTTGATGACATCATCAAGATGTGTTTCACCATGTTAATGAGTTTCCTTTTTTCTGAGACTGTACAAGTGTACACTCAAATGGGGGGGATTCCCCTTTCTCCCCTTTCTCAAATGGGGGGGATTCCCCTTTCTCCCCTTTCTCAAATGGGGGGATCCCCCTTTCTCCCCTTTCTCAAACGGGGGGGATTCCCCTTTCTCCCCTTTCTCAAATGGGGGGGATTCCCCTTTCAGAGGCGTCCCCCCACTTCTAAAAGTACCACTACAACACTGCTCGTCACAGTCAGTCTTGTACTGCATTATAACACTGCTTCATTGAAGTGTGTACCATTACATTTATTGTGAAATATTAGTAAAAAGTGTTTTAGAGGGGGAAAAAAGCCCAATTTTTTTCGCGGCCGCAATTTAACCCTAAAGCACAATCAGCACCCGCATCTTTCCAGACGCGGTGACGCGCCTGCCTGTCAATGCAAGAATATACAGTAGATACACAACACACTGCACAGTTTGTAGCAGTAATTTGGAAGGGAAGAGCCATTTTGGCCAATCAATATCCAATATAAGTAATCAGTGTTTTGGCCGATAACTGATATTACCGATGTTTTATATTCTCTCTCTATTATATAGTATAATACAGGGTATATGTGCATTGCAGGCTTAGTCAAGTCAGAGTTAAAATTCATTTATGTTTAATAATGTGAGCTTGTAGATCTATTCAAGCTGTTAGTTTGGTCTTGTTTATCTGTAAAGATAAGCCAATTAATTCAGACTCATTAATCGAAGCATTGTATGCAGATTAATCTAAAAGCAACTCAAATCTGGCCGATACCGATGTGTTTATCAATTAATCTTCCATCGCTATTTGGTGTACACCAGTGGTTTTCAACAGGTGGTCCGGGGACCACCAGAGGTCCCTGAGAGGGTTCCATGGCATGTGGTCCCCAACTAAGTTGCTTAACCAGATGTAACTCTTGAGAACGCAAAAATGAAACCAAATGGACCCTTGCGGGTCCATTTGGTTTCATTTTTACACTCTCAAGAGTTAAAATATTCCTCATCATGTTGATCTGTAGGTTTGACTGTTTGGTTTCCCCCAAATCCAGCCTGGAATTGTGGACAAAAGCAAAATAAATCTTTCTGTGGTGATTAATGTCCTCAAATGGTGGTCCGTGGCTAAAATGCTGAGTAATTGGTGGACCCTGGTATGAAAAAGGTTGAAAACCCCTGGTGTACACGATACATATACAGTACGTTTATCTATGAATACATTATGTACAAGATGTTTGTACATACAGAAGGTGTCTGTAAACTGTGCAACTGTACACACACACACACACACACACACACACACACCACCACACACACACACACACCACACCACACACACACACACACACACACACACACTCACACACACACACACAACACACACACACACACACACACAACACACACGGTGTGATCACTGTATCCATATGTTGTATGTAGTACAGGTGTACACGGTGTGTGTCCACACGCATGTACATACAGTACACACGTACGGTATGCGTGTGAGCAGGCGTGCGTGTTAGCAGAGCTCAGGGCGAACAGACATTTGGTAGTGTTGTTATACAGACACATACTGTAATATAGCCAGTTGAAATGAGCGTTGCGAGCAGGAAGATCCCAGCTGGCTGTGGGAGCTCATGCTGTACAGTATGTCGTGCTGTAAGTGGAAGCTACAGATGGTCCTGTCAACAGACCGACCGCCGCTCCGACTAGCATCCTTAGCATCTCTCTAATACACCCTTTCACTAACATTTTTTCACTAACATTACATTTACGTTTCATTTTAACACTCTCAAGAGTTACAGATCTATAAGGGTTTGGTAACCAACTGGGGACCACCTGGACCACTGTTGGTCCCGGACCACCTGTTGATAAGCCCTGGAGTAAGAAAACGCTGTCTCATATTCCAATGTCCAATAGTTTGGGTCCTCGGCAAACGTCTAAATCCTCTTTTGGATCTTGAAATAAAACGGTTTGGGAAGCACCACTGTAATAGTCTCCATCCACCTCAAATACACAAGCACAATCCTCTGTCCATTCAACCCGGTGAGCATACAAGCGGATGAACCCTGATGGGTTTCGTTTTGCTACAGCTATGACTACTGGTTAAGATACCAAAATGAATCCTACAACGGCTCAGAGAGGGTACAAATGGAACCAAACAAAACCTTGCGTTTCTGTAACCCAGAGATGGACCCAAGAAACTGAACCAAACGGAGACGCCTGAGTCCGCAAACTCCAGGAGCGTAACATATATTACAGGCCCATTTGGTTCCATTTGTACAAAGAGTTAAATTATTACTGAGGATTTTTTTAAACAAGCCTGACTGGTGGTACATTCAGTAATGGAGATGTTCAGCATTTCTGGCCGCAAGCACTACAGTCTTCCTCCCTTTCTTTCTGTGTTTATTTAACCAAGGATGTAAGAACAGACCCTGGATTACATGGGGTGTGAACACTATATCACTGGACCTATTTTTCCCTCCTGGTGTTGTGTGTGTGTGTGTGTGTGTGTGTGTGTGTGTGTGTGTGTGTGTGTGTGTGTGTGTGTGTGTGTGTGTGTCTAGACTCTTTCTGCCTCTCTTTCAATTTCAGTTCAGTTCGAACTAAGGGGCTTCATTGGCATAGGGAGCATATTTCACATTTGCACTGCCAAACTAAGTGTGAATTAAATTAAGACTAAAAAAAAGTATGTGCCATTAAAATAGCATAGAGACGTGTAAACAGAGCTAGCGGCACATTGCAATTTTTAGTGAAATAGGTTTCAAAAACCAACCAAAGCACTAGCTTGGAGAGAAGAAATCTTCTAACAATAATGTTCTGTTACTGTTGCATTTACTGTTAAAGCATTTAACAAGCAAGAATAACTAAACAAAGTATAAAACTTCAGCAGCAGTATTTAATCTGCTCATACAGTCAGTCCAGTCAGTTCCAGTGCATATGCAGCTCAGTGCTGATGTTTTCATCTGTCATTCTGTCCAAAAACGGTTACCTTTCACAACTCTATTTCTAAAGCAGCAGATGCTCATGCTCGAAATGTAGTGATGCATGCATTGCTTCCAGCTTGTAGATCTGCTATACATCTGACCATATTGTGTGACTGTATTGTGCTGTACGACCAAGTAGGGAGTTAATCAGTGGCGTTTCTCAGCAATTTGGAACTATTTTTAAACTAAAAAAACATATTATGTGTGTTTTAAATGTTTAATTCTAGTTATAGAGGATATGTATAATGTATTCATCCATATTAGTCTTCTTAGCCTGGGATCCTTTTAAAGCGTGTCTGGTGGTCGCCCCAACAGCCCCATGGCGCCCTAGGCAACTGCCTAGTCTGCCTAATGACAAAACGCCCCTGGAGTTAAAGGACCACTTCACCACTTTTCAACCTATCTTCATATAATAGGTCCTCACCAATGTGCATGATAAAACACCACTATTTCTGTCTACTGGGTCTGTGTCTCACAGGAGGGCTGTGGGCAGTTCAGAAACCTGTCCTCCAGTGACATCGTCGATGGGGAATCCAAGCTAATAGGAACTGCAGGCTTTCAATTCCTGAGACATTGCAGTGCCAAAATGGAAACCCTCGTTCTCCCGATAATAACCTTTTCAAAAAATATTGTTTAAAAAAAATCTGCCGAACGATGATGTCACTGGGAGACGGGTTTCTTGAACTGCCCATGCACAGTCCCCCTGTGAGACACAGACCGAGTAGAACAAATAGTTTTATTTCATCATGTACATTAGTGAGGACTTATTATATGAAGATACGTTGAAAAGTGTTGAAGTGGTGCAAAAGAAAACACAAAAAAGTTTGAGACGTTTCTGCTCGACTGTAGTACAGGAATACACATATGATTAGTAGTGTTTAAGGTGGTTAAATTGCATTGGCCATCTCTCTCTCTCTCTCTCCTCACAGTCCAGATGGCCTGGCTGCCCCCACACTCACTCACTCCCCCACATACTCTCTCTCTCACTCCATGTACTCCACCCTCTCCTCCTCTCTGCCGTACGGGAACACAACACTCCCAGCAGAGGAGTGGACCTTCACCCTCTCCCACCCCACATCGCCACACACACACACACACACACACACCAAACACACACACATACACACACACACCACACACACACACACACACACACACACACACACACACACACACAACACACACACACACACACACACACACACACACACACACACACACACACACACACACGATCTTCACCGTCCCTCCACACACACCTTCATCATTGCTCTCGTTCAGAAGCCTCTAATCTCCATATTTTTTTGGTTTATTGTGTTTTTTCCCCCCTGTAAATTCACGCCCTACAACATCGTGCTGCTGCTGCTGCTGCACCACACAAAAGCTTGTGGATCTGCTGCTACTTTGGATGCTTTTTAAATCGAATCCTGAAAAAAGGAAACGTTTTGGGGCATTATTTATTGTGAGTTTTCCACCCGATGAGAGACGGTGCACAGCATGCGGTTCAGAATATTCTCCTTCTTCGTGACATCATCTTCATTATGACTGTCCTTATCAGGTCACAGGCGGTCAACACTGACACAGTCACAATAAGCTGACGTGTGGGGAGTTTTTTTTCACTGCTACAATTAAACTGCTACCGGTATGTTGCAAAATAACAGACAAATACGAGCAACGACAGACACCACGTCGTTCTCGCTTCAATTCGTCAACGTCAATCTGGGAAATGCTGAGAAAAAAATCCCCCCTACCACCACCACTACTACCACTACCTCATCTACTCCCCCTCAGTGGTGATTGAACCGTTGCCAAGAATACATCCATAGAGTATCAGTTCTATGGAAGTGGTTGATGAGGAAGAGACTAACTGGCTTTGACACAAAAAGAGAGACAGAGACACTGAAATTGATTTGACGGACAAACGCACACACGCACACACACACACACACACACACGAAAGACAGACAGGGGTGTACGGTACACCTTGTCTCGCTCATGAAGTAGCGTGAAGAGAAGCAAGCTTCCACAAGCATGACCCCTATACCTTTACTCACCGTGTGACCACACATGGTTCCACACATGGTTCCACACAGCCATTGTTACACTCACACCTTCCTCCACAACAATCTGTCAGGGTCATAATTAGGCACTGGTGTCAGCGAGAGAGAGAGAGAGAGAGGGAGAGAGAGAGAGAGGAGAGAGAGAGAGAGAGAGAGAGAGGGGGGTGATATAGGGGTGGACTGTTGTCATGGAAGGGTGGGGAGGATTAGACAGAGGTGTGACTATATGAGGGAAGAGAGCTATTGTTGGAGTGCGTGTGCACGTACACATGTGTCTGTATGTGCACACACACGCGCGCGCGTATGTGTGTGGTTGCTGGCCAGGGAACAGAGAGGGGGAGAGAGAGAGTACAGTGTGTGGAGGGGAGTGCTTGTCTAGAAGCGCTCGGTGTGTGTGTGTTGTGGAGGCGTGTTGCATGTGGAGGGGTGGGGGGGTTGAACGGAGGGGCAGGGAGGGTGTGGTTAACGGTTTAGAGCGCTCACAGGAAGCCGCGAGGCAGGGAAAGGGGAAGTGAACCGCCCCCGCGCTGTTCCAAGGCCATGCCGTCTCTCTCTCTCTCTCTCTCTCTCTCCCTCTCCCTCTCTCTCTGCAGGCTCGAACCGGCTGACCTAGCCAGCTCACTGCCTCTCGCCGCCACACCTTTCACCCCCGCCGAAAAACACCAGAACCCACACGCTGCAGATGTACCGCACCAAGTAGTACAATGCGAGGTCCGCTCGACTCTCTCTCTCTCTCTCTCTCTCTCTCTCAGTCTCTCGCTCCAACATCTGCAGGCGGGCAGGCCGCTAGCCGTGGCAGAAGAAGTCACGCACCCCCGAATGATTATTTAAATTTTATACAGTAACAACTTTGGGTGGCATATGGCGACGCAGCGCTGCAGTGGAAACGCCACAATAAGAGTGTCTCTCTCTGATGACTGATTATGTGTCAGTTTGGTTGCAGCCATCTGCCTTGGCAAATAAATAACTTTGAAAAAAAAAAAGTTGGGATTTATACATAAAATAAAGTACTAACTAAAGAACGATTCTTACATTAAGAGCGATTTTGGGTGGCAACCAATTCACCATTCAGAGCAAATGTACACACTAGTGTTGTTTTTGCTAGAATAAAACTATAAGACAAAACTTTTTCCAAAGAATGTTTTTGAAAATATTAACAAAATAAAAACCTGAGGCTACGATGAATAAAACTGAGACCAAATATGCTGACAAATTTGTCAAAAATAAGAACTAGACATAAACGATAGAGAGGTATTACTGGGCTCGGGAGTTGCGCTCTGAAAAAAGCAGATCTACAATTATCACACATATCACGCTGTAATGCATTGCTTGTCTATCTGCTGTTTACAGCATTGAACCATGTGTAAAATCTATATTGATGCCATCAAGGCCAGAGAAATTACATTTTTGACAACAAAACCAACTGTCGATTACGTCCACTAAATTCTTACCATATACAGTCGTTGACTAAAACTAGACAACATTTCAGTTGACTAAACGTGACTAAGTCTAAATGAAATTTTACTCAATATAGACTGAAAACAATATTGGCTCCCAAAGTCTACACCAAGGGTTTTCAACAGGTGGTCCGGGGACCACCAGTGGTCCCTGAGAGAGTTCCAGGTGGTCCCCAGCTAAGTTGGTTGACCAGATGTAACTCTTGAGAACGTACGCTCTCAAGAGTTAAAATATTCATCATCTGAATTAGCACCACTTTAAGAATTAAGAATTCTACACCGTTTTGTTTGCAAAATCCAGCCTGGAATTGTGGACAAAAGCAAAAGAATTCTTTAGTTTTAAGTCTTGGGGGTGAAATTGTCATCAAATGGTGCATGGTCCGTGGCTCAAATGCTGAATAAATGTTGGGCCCTGGGATGAAAAAGGTTGAAAAGCCCTGGTCTACACAAATGTACACATGTGCACGTACGCACACACACATCACGCTCGCTCACTCACTCGCGCACGTAATGACCCTTGCCGCCTTGTCGTGACACACGCTGACCTGAGTGTTTTTCATCACCCACCCTGACATGACTGTATGTTAGCCTGCTCACCCCACCGCAGGGGTCCACACACACACACACACACACACCCTTACTCACGCACCCTGGTGCATGCGGCCCAGGTCATGCAGGCTGGCTGACCCCGTGTGACCCGGCCCGGCCCCGGCCCGCCTTGGCCCACACAGCACACCTCATCCCTGGTCGGCTGACTCACACCCGGGGGGCTAACAGAGGTCACGGCCTGGAAGACCTGAACAACGCATAAACACCCACAAATGCACTTTTTGAATACAATTATTACAGAATTAAAATGTTTAATTAGAATGCGCTTACAGACCCGGCACAGTCAAAAAATCCTGAATATTCATTTTTTGACAACTGAGAGAGTAAAATCTCTCACTCTCTCTCAGAGGTGAAACCCTTGTACGTTTTAGAAAATCGTTACGAGTACAAGAGGGACCTGAAGAACATCTAGGACCGAGAGTTCATGAAATAGAATTCAGAAAATGTTTCGTGCCAGCGGCCCCCCATAAGAGAAGATTTCTGTTTAATACATTCTAAAATATTTTGAAGATTAAAAAAAGAAAAAAATTAGCAGATGTACACTTGGGAGTTTTGAGTAAATGGGTACATTTATTAAGAAAGCATATAATTATAGTCATAAAACAATAGTGTATATTAGGAACCATGATTAAAGTTATAAAACAAAAGTGTGTATTTATTAGAAGGAATATAATTAAAGTTATAAAGCAAATGTGTATATTTATTAGAAAGAATATAGGCCTTCTTATACATACTGTATAAAACAAATGCATATATATTAAAAAGTATATAATTACAGTTATAAAACTCCTGTACAACTTGTGTGAAGGCAGCGATAACATGAATTAAAACACATGTGGTAAACACACACCCCGCCCTCATAACATCCCAATATGTTTCACACATATTGTAATTAATTACCCTGTACATTGAGCGACCCTGGTCGCCATGGCGACTCATAATGCTACCTTGGCGACCTGCTTTAATCTCTCCTTTGAGAGCACAATCCCCATCTGACCTTTGACCTCCATAAAAGCTCGACCCCCCCCCCCCCCCCCCCCCCCCCCCGCCCCCCCCCATGCACACAACAGGGCGGAAATTGAAAATGTACGCCCTGGCCCTACGTCAAAGCCTTCATCGAACCCTGTACTCCAGGGCTGCCCAAAAGGTAGATCGTCATCTACCAGTAGATCACACAGGCCATGCAGGTAGATCACATGACAGTCCCCCCAGCACTTGGACTCTCTTATAGATCTGTAACTCTTGAGAGCGTTAAAATTTTATACTCATTTTACACTCTCAAGAGTTAAATTATATTTAAACATCTGAATTATGTAATTTCAAGAGTCCACACAATAAGAAAATGAAGAATAATTGTTATTTTGACCAATGTTTTGCCAGTTATTTCTCCCAATTGTGGACAAAAATGTGAAAGTTCTTAGTTTTGGGTGCAAGAGACTAAATTCAACAATACGAACTGTCAACTCACACCCAAAATACTGTTTTCAAATGTCAGTAGTAGCACATACAAGAAAACCTTAAAATTCTCCCCCTCCATTTTTCATTATAGGTGCATTATTCTTAAACACTATAACAGTAACACCTTCACCACTATTTCAAAGTCAAACTTTCTTGGGGGCCTTGAAATGATGTATAGATCTTGTTGGGCCGGTCATTTTGAAAGTAGCTCTCAAGTCAAAAAAGTGTGGGCACCCCTGCTGTACACTCTAGAGAAAGTCCCTGCTACCTTCCTTATATCCCCATATAGTGAGCTGATTTGTTCTGACATTATGTTGAATGTTGATATCACCTTATCAAACCCTGCATACTCAAGATATGCCCCTTATATGGCCAGTACAGAATTCATTCCATGTTGAGCACCTGACACCATCCAGGACAAAGCCCCAGGGCTAGTCCAGCGGTCTGCCATCAACGAGGCGGATGCCTGCATGTGTCCTCAACGTATTTCCACAAGATTTAAATCTAAAACTGTGAACTAACACCCTTTAAGGTAACCCTTTAAGGCAGGGGTTTTAGACCTTTTTGACACCAGGGACCACCATTTATTCAGCATTTGAGCCACGGACCACCATTTGATGACAATTTCACTCCAAAGACCTAAAACCAAAGAATTCTTGTTTTGGTTTTGTCCACAATTCCAGGCTGTATTTTGCAAACAAAACAGTGTAGACTTCTTAATTAAGTGGTGCTGATTCAGATGGTGATTATTTTAACTCTTGAGTGAAACCAAGTGGACCCTTGCGGGTCCATTTGGTTTGATTTTTACATTCTCAAGAGTTACATCTGGTTACCCAACTTTCCATCATTTAGCCTGGTGACCACCTGGAACCCTCTCAAGGACCACTGGTGGTCTGCAGACCACCTGTTGAAAACCCCTGCTTTAAGGATTTCCCCAGTTGACTAGTATTGTTGTTAGAATCACAATATTGAATGTTTTTAGGACAGATTAAGTGAGGCCTGTTTGATAGGAGTAAAACAGTACAACCACATTAAATAGCATGTTCTTAATACTGTGACTATTTATGAACAAATTGGAAGACAAAAGGTATGGTTTGTAGTTTTTAAATATTATCTAATCAGTTTCTTGCACATGATCGATTCAAATGGTGTATAATCTCTTTTTCAATCAATTTGCGCTAGCTGGCATGAACATGGTTGAGAATGAGCATAGCCCTACTGTTAAATAATAGAAAATAAATAGCTCTGATCAGTGTGCAAATTACTCCCTCTAGTGGTGAACACACAGCCACGCGTGACCAGTCTTATTCCTGTGACAGCTGGCTGCAGGTTTAGATTTAGACTGATGGAAATCATGGTTTTCTTTGTCTTATATTTAGGTCCTGGGGACTTGTTTCCATTGTGATGTCAGGAGAATTCATAGAATGTTAAGCACAAATACATGTCAACAACAGAAAGAAAAGGAAAAAAAAGTTTCCCTTCATTTCAAACATCTCAATTTGGAAAGTAGAGATTGTACTGTAGTCAAATATTGTAGTCTTCTACTACCACATATTGTAGTCTATAACTACCATACTACTACCAAATATATAACAGCTTTAATTTCAAGTTACTTTGAAGATTTAATGCTGAACCAATTAAAGAGATATTTATCTATAACTTTTAATTTTATCATCCATTATTAAACTACTAGATTCATTTACTTTTTTTAAAATATCGTTTTGAAAAAGGTAGCTGCCATGTCTGCACACCAGTGTGCAATAAAGAATAAAACTTTTAAAACAATATTTTATAAAAAAAATAAATTAAATCATTAAATGCAAAGCATGGCCCCACGTAGCTAGGGTTTTATTTGTATTTAGTTTGCTGCAATGCCCTTGCATGGCCGCCCTCACAGGAAGACAATATCAGTCACCAGAAAAAAGACAGGTGTTTCTGATGATGCTATTATTGGATCAAGCAAGTGGAGTTTTAAGTTATAATGGGTATACAGTATATAGGAAGGGGTGGGAAGTTAAAATGAATATAAAATATCTAAATACTGAATCTAGTAACTGTCTGGTGTGTTCATATATACACAGAGGTGTAGAGGATAAAATTAACTAAAGTTTTTTTTTTTTTTTTTTTTTTTTTAAGTAAATTAAAGCAGCCGTTGATACTCATTTTGCATATACACAGGTCTTAAAGGGATATGGACAGCCTGTTATAATTACTTTTGTTTTGCGGAAGTGGCATATACCTGTATACTGTATATCTAAGGTCACATATTTATACATTTTTCTATTTCATTTATTTATTTATTACAAATTCTTCTCCAAAATACACTGAGGCGCTACCATGATAACAACATCCTTTATGTAGAAAGCAACTGTGTAATGGGACCAGATCTGCCTAATGTAGCAGTCTGACCGGCTGAACATTTCTCTGTAGGCCAGCAGAGCAATAAGCAATCAGACTGAATTATAGATGACACAAGAGGACTCTCTCTCTCTCTGTCTCGCTCTCTTTCTGTTCAAATGAATGTCAAACCAATTTCAGAGACCGTCTCATTTTAGTCATTGAAATTATTATTTCCCTGCAATCATCACTATTCCCATAAAACAAATTACAGGAACATAAACAATGAATGCTTTGCACTTGTGGTACACTTACGAAACGCTGAGAGTTTACTTCGCTGTATACGGTATTATCAAGATTCATCAACACATACTGTAGCATACAAAACTATACACAATACATGAAATCATCAAATGCAAACACTAAATGTACAATAGGGATGGGGAAATGAATTACTTTTGTTTTCTTTACCATTTTCCTATCCACAAATATAATTTGCCGAAAACAGCATCTACCATACCTATTCTTTAATCAGAATAGGTACACTTAGGTAATATGGTTCGATATTGGTTACTGGTCCTTTCTCATGGAATAATAGTGAGATGCATTATCGTTTAGCCAATACGCCTCTTCATATTCAGATGGAGTGAATCAGTATTTCCTGGGCTGACGAACCTGAGATTGAGCCTTTAAAAGAAAATCACCATTCTCAGGTTGGACAGTCCTGGAAAGAGCTGCTCAAGGACTTAAGTTGAGAGATGATGATGATGATGATGATGTGTCCATGTTCCTGTAGGTTCATGATGCTTTATGATGTACTGATCTTTATGGCTATGCGGAATGAATGCTCACCCCTAAACACTCTCAGCCTCAGCGGTTCATGCATTTGTTTTACTGAGGTTGAGTATAATAATAACGATAATACTATCTGGAATTGTGATGGTACTTTCTAAATGTGTGTAGTAGGGACCAGTGTTGTAGTGTGACTTTTAGAAGTGGGGGGACACCTCTTAAAGGGGAATTCCACCCATTTTCAATTTTTTTTCTGAGAGTGTCCAAATGGACCCTAGCGGGTTCCATTTGTACACTCTCAGAAAAAAGGAAACTCATTAACTTTTTTACCATGCCCACACAACAGATCTAATGTATATTAGTGGAATAGTAAAATATTGAAAATGAGTGGAATTCCCCTTTAAGACACGTGCATGCACACTTGCATTTGCATGCGCATTTGGGTGCACCTGCGCAACACACACACCACAGCCACGCTATTAAAACAAGTATAGCATATTGAGAAAGATTTGTTTATGGCCAATTGTATCCATAATAGTAAATGGCAAGACAAAAAACATAGGCCTACTTTTGCCCCAAAAATATTTTAGATATGAGAAGTTGGGCGACGCCGTCCCCCCGTGTCCCCGCTCCACTACACGCCTAGTAGGGACCATAGGAGAGGACAATAAATACATTTAGGGTTAGATATAGTTTTACTGAGGTTATGTTTAGGAGAAGCTGGTGGCGACTGTTCCAAAGCCCCCGGATTGGAACCAGGACGAGTGTTTTGCCACAAGCATTCTTGTGTTAATATGGTGCATCGGTCATCATTGTGTACAACATCAGTACACAACCTTTTTGAGATGAAGTGCCGTGTCTGTATTATCTTGATAGTTGGCGTACCGGATCGACATTATTTAATTTTGACACCACATCAAAATTTTCGATACTGTATTGTCCATACACACAGCAACCTTTATGGTTTCTCTTCTTCTAAAGAAATATTTCAGGATGTATGATTCTTAGATTCAATTATTATTATTACCGCTTTTTCCCCAGTCGGAGTTCACCGAATATGTGTGCTGAATGAATGTAGAATTATGTACAGTGGATTTAATTTAACGGTAGCCATTTTATTATATATATTTATTTAATTTAAAAGAAAATCGCATTTCTCTCACACTTGTACCAGTGTGGCAGTGATCACCCTATCCCTGGAGTACAGCATTGCTGTAGGGCAGAAAACCCATCTCCATATTTGAACTTTTTTCCCCTCATAACTTGATCATAAAAAACTACAATGTGTTTAGTGTCACATAAAACTATGTGACACTATGATCCACAAGCTTGAAATGTGGTGTGAAACAACGTGTTTCCAGCTTATAAATATGTTACGATTGAATTTGAATCCCGAAAAGTAATAGTTTTTGGACATATGAGGTTTCCACCCGACGGAGAGGATATATTTGCTGCTAATCAAAGCAACAGAGAAAGGACCAACGCGTCTCCACTCTTGGGTCTTTGACAGGGTCTGACAATCATCAGGCTAATTAGTCACACTTCTGTTTTGCAGATCACTTTAGGTTAGACTTCATTAAGTCTGCTTATTTTAATGTTTATTATATATTTTGTTATTTTTAATCTCTACTTCACTAGACTGCTGTATTAATTATTTCTCTACTAAAATAGTGACAAAAGCAGAAGTACAAGCTCATGCAGCTGAGCTGAGCATGCATATAGTTAGTATAGTAAAGTATAATTATAATTTGCAATAAGCACTAAGTATTACAAGGTAATACCTGCATAGAGACAGTGTAGTTGCCTAGTCTAGGATCATAGGTAAACCAGTAACCTATCAACAGTCTAAACCAGTAGTTTTCAACCTTTTTGATACCAGTGCCCACCATTTATTCAGCATTTTAGCTACGGACCACCAGTGAGTTTAGTCTCTCGGAAACCAAAACTAAGGATTTTCAAGTTTTTGTCCACAATTTAGTAGAGATAACTGGCAAAATGTTGGTCAAAATAACAATTCTTCTACATTTTCCAATAATGTAAACCAAACCTTCTACATTTTCTAATAGTGTAAACCAAATGGACCCGTGAGGGTCCATTTGGTTTCATTTTAACGCTCCCAAGAGTTACACATCTATGAGGGGTCCATTTGGTTACCAATTGTCCATCATTTAGCTGGGGACCACCTGGAATCCTCTCAGGGACCACTGGTGATCGCCGGACCACCTGTTGAAAACCCCTGGTCTAAACCATATACCGTATTGTCCCGAATATACCGGTCAAAAAAGGACATTGAATATCAAATAATATGTAGCCTCCGGATATAATACCACCCCGTTCTCTGCATTGGGAAAAACGAATGAATATAAAAAGTAAAATATACAAACTAATAATGCCCAGACCAGCAAATGAACTGTTCTATTTAAATTTGAGACTGCATGGTTGTCGAGTGCTACGGCAGCTGCTGAGAGCTATAGAGTGTATAATACTGTATATATGGCATAGTATATGAAGTCTCTGAACAGTGAATATAATGAGAAATACACCATCTATCAGCAATAAAACGCGTACAGCAGTTATCCATCTGGCACATTAAAACCTCTCACAGCAATTAAAACCTACCTGATGAAACCTAATGCACAAACAGCCTCTCACTGTAATAATAAGACCTAAATCACTGTGGCTTTGACTTTATGAGCACAGACCATTCTGTCTGTATGTAGATGGAATAACACACATGCGCACGCACACGCACGCACGCGCACACGCACACGCACACGCACACGCACACACACACACACACACACACACACACACACACACACACACACACACACACACACACACACACACACACACACACACACACGGACAAAGCACTCAACCCCAGTGCTTGAATGAAATTATAGATTAGATACTCCAGGTCAAATACTGTATTTACTCACCTAAGTGGAAGTTTCCCAGTCAAGTGCTTTAGCTAAATACTCAAACATACATTCTACAACAAACAAACAAAAACATCACATTGCAAAGTACATGTTCTGTCTACATTACGGTAGTGAAAAATCATCTAACATTTTCTTTTTATATGGGAAAATAATGAACTTCAACTCACACCTCGGCACATGGTGAGCAAGTAAATCATATGTCTTCATTATTTTTAGGTCCCCTTTCTAGAAATATAGCGTATAGAGTTAAAAATACAATATTCAAATGTATGAGTCACAAAGTCATAGCACCCCAAAAAGAAGTAGAGACTTAGAGAAGTATTCAAGTAGATGTACTTAGTTACCGTCTCTCACTCACACACACACACACACACACACACACACACCCCCCACACACACACACACACACACACACACACACACACACACACACACACACACACACACACACACACACACACACACACACACACACACACACACACACACACACACACACACCTAAGACACTTTTATCCACTGCATCAAACTAATTCAAACCTTCTCCACATCAATCAGAAATACCTCTCCATCTGAATTATTCAGTCTCAAGTGTCTGTATGCTGCCACAGAGTTGGCAGGCTCTGAGCACACCACTTTAGAACTGTCCACAGAGACACACACACACACACACACACACACACACACACACACACACACACACACACACACGCACGCACGCACGCACGCACGCACGCACGCACGCACGCACGCACGCACGCACGCACGCACGCACGCACGCACGCACATTAACCACGCACAAAACAATAAATAAAGTGGAGCTGTTTGTTCCCCTCCCCACTGCCCCTTCAGCCCCTCTCTTACCCATTACAATAATGGAGATCTGTTATTGTTGAAAAGAATCCCCATATTGCTGTGGGGCAGAAACCTTGTATCTCCACATTTCAACTTTTGAAATCACACACCACATGGCCGTACAAGAGTGTTGCACGTAAAGCAGTGTTGCACGTAAAGCATTGGTTTTCAACCAGTGGTCATTGAGAGGGTTCCAGGTGGTCCCCAGCTAAGTTGGTTAACCAGATGTAAGAGTTGGTTAACCAGATGAAAAGTTGGTTAACCAGATGTGACCCTTGAGAGCGTAAACATTAAACCAATTGGACCCTTGCGGGTCCTTTTGTTTACGCTCTCAAGAATAAAAATATTCATCACCTGAATCAGCACAACTTAGTCTACACAATTAGAGAATGTAGAAGAATGGTCATTTTGATCTGCTGTATTTGATCTACTCTTTGCCTGAGGCTAAAACTTCCTCAAATGGTGGTCCCTGGCTCAAATGCTAAATAAATAGTGGGCCCTGGTATCAAAAAGTTTGAAAAAAGTAATGAGAATGAGCAGTCCTACAATCTCCAAACACGCTATTGTGTGAGCTATATTTTTTTTTAAAATATATTTTAAATATATTTTAAAATATTAAAAAAAAGTAAAATATCCATAACTGTTATATACAGTACAGTATATACCGTATATATATATTTCAGAATTACAATTCAAAGCAGCAAATCGACAAGCTTGGCGCCACATTTTGAACTCGTGTTTGTGGATCTGACCTGCGACTTTTGATGCTGTTCTTGTGAATCTGCAGACAGTGTGCTGTAACACCTAAAAAAGTTAGAATATGGAGATAAGAGGTTTCCAACCTGACAAGACAAGCACGATTCTTCTTCTTTCTTACCCACATCGTGACAAGACCTCCAGACTCCTCTCTCCCTGCGCGCCCAGAGCCCCAGACCAGACCAGACGGATATGGAAATTATTATTCTAGACCTGGCTCTCTACCTCTCTCTGTCTCTGGTTCTCTCTCTGTCTCCCTCTGAAGACAAACTAAAGGCAGAGCAGACAGAGAACACAATGGAAACAGCAGTTACTTGTCACACCAGACTAGGAGGATGAAAAGCCTGGAGCAGGTAGTGTGTAGTCGGGTTATAACGGTCGGCCACTGCAGCGAGGGCTGTGACCTCATCAAACACTGTATAGCCTAGTGCTGATGAGGATGCCACGCGCACACACGCACGCACAGACACATGCCCACACACACACAGACACGCACATGTTTCTATTACTATACTTGTGAGGACATCAGCATTCTGCCACTGCTGAGATCATCAGTACAATAAATATACAAGCTCACGCACATCACATTTGTTCAGTGGTAAGTAACCACGTACATTTACTTACCGCTACGGTACATACTGTATTTTTGAGCAAGGCATATTTGTACTTTACTGGAGTACTTTTGATAATTTTAACATACTTATGTACTCCACTAGATCTACTTCAATTATTTGAAAAATGTAGTAAATAGCTACTTTGTAGATTTTGCCCCCCTAAGGGCAGGAAGCCACACATCCAGCTTTGTGACGGAACACTGCTGGGCGAGCTCTGTCACTTTAGCATGGTACGTCAGATCAACATATGGAATGAGTTCTGACAGAATTGTACAAAATTGAACAGGGTGGTAGTGGGGGCATTCTCTTAGGTGTATAGAGGGTCCGGTCCTTAATTTTCGGGCCTGTTGAGAAGTCTAATTTTTGCTGGTTGGCAGCCGACAGGGAGACAAGAAAGGATTGATGGGAAAGGATCAATGACATGTCAGAACTGGTTGTTCTGACAGTATATCCATGAGGTCAGATGTAGAGTGATGTAGAGAGCCTTATGTTGTGCAACACTTCAAGCCCAGCTGACAGAACGAGTTGTATTGTGACTGAGCTGTGTGACTTATCCACTAGAAATTGACCAATCAGGCCGATGTTTCCGATCACTGATTAGTGGAATATCAAAAAGACAGACAGCCGATATCAGCCAATGTGATCATTATTATTTACGTTTTTTTTTTTTTTTTGTTTTAAATAAAATGTAGCTGCAAGAAGCAGCAACATTGTATCAGTTTCCCCACAATCAAATACAGGTACAGGCTTCAAAAAAAGAAAGAAAAAAAAAAAGAAATAATGAGGTGAGGTGAGAGTCAGAGACATACAGCTATATATCTCCTTACAACCACAATCTAGTGGATTTTCAATGAATGTGGTTGTTGTACCATTATGCCGCATTCATAAGAAATATAAAAATAACCAGCTTTTTCCAGTTATTTATTTTTTGCACCGATACCAATTACTATCCACTACTTTCTTCTGCGTGGTCACAGCATGTGACATGGGACATTACTGACTCTAACCCATTAAATCTAACCTCTATGTCTAACCCTATAAACAGCATAATCACCAACCTTAATCTGTCTATCTATTTCCCTAACTTTGCAAATTATAATTTACAATTTGGGCATTTAGACTGATTTACTGTACCTGTACAGTAAGCAAGGACAACACACAGCAATACATCAAATGCATAGAAATAGGGTGCCATGTCTTTGTTCCCGACCTTCCATTGTTCCAAAATTAATAACCCTATTTCTAACCCTAGCCTAAACATAACCACAAGCACAGCAGCAGCACATGTTCGCCAACCTTACTTTTATGCTTGCCTTTGTAAGGTTGGTAAACCAAAAAAATGGGAAAATTGGATTTACATTGTACAAAGTATAGTAGCCTAATAGTACTGTAGATCACACAGCGAACACACACACACACACACACACACACACACACACACACACACACACACACACACACACACACACACACACACACACACACTTCCTGTTTGTTGCTGGTGGTACAGTTTCCATGACATGAAGTCAATCATTCTATAAGGGCCAAATGTTTCAAGATATCATTGGGGAAAAAGAAAAAAAAACAATAGCAAAACTAAAGTAGGAGCACAATAAATGTCAAAGGAATACTTTAAGTTTGTAATATTTATCTGAAATTTCTTAATAACAATAAATTGCCCCCGCTTAACAGAGAATAATAACTAGCCTAGTTAAAAATACTTAAAATTAATGACATCTCCCTCCTTCCTTATATGGCACTTATATTGGCACAGCCAGGGGTGGACTGACAGTCTGGCATACAGGGCATTTTCCCGGTGGGCCGACCCCCCCGGGGGCCGTTAATGTCGTGTTTTAATTAAAAAATAATAATAATCTGCACAAAACCGGCCCACGAATCAGTGCTGGCGGCCCTCTGTCCTCTTCAAATGAAACTGCCTATTGCAGGGTTTTTATAGTTAACTAAAACTAACTAACTAACATTATAAGGGTCTTCAGAAGGCCCCTCTGAGACAAAATTGCCCGTACGTTTTGAGCTCCCATGCCACTTCGATTGGCACAGCTCTTAGTGCTCAGCCATTCACAGTGCAGAAAGACACATCTTACAGCCAATCACCACGCAAGAAACTAATTAAACAAAGTACAATTACAATAGGTCAATACATTACTTCCAAAACCGGACTAAAATGTTTACTGCTAGGGGCCCCAGAACATTTTTTCATCTAAACATGTAAAAAACAAACATACAAAAACAACAAGATCACAGACTGCACTTCTACTCACATGTTTCAGGCAGCCCACCTCATGTTTTAGATGTGTCGTCTTTCTGCCAGTGAAGCAACAACCAGATCTGCTCATCTCACCTGTTGGTGTGAATTTAGTGAAAGAAAAGAACAGAAAACTCAATGCATTGGCCTACATCAAATCACCTATAAAGAGGAAGGGCAGAAGCGTTTGTCTACTACTACTGTTAGGGCCAGTAAACAGACATTTCTGCCATTTTTTACTTGATATTTTGTCTATTATAACGAAATAATTCAAAAATAGTGAACGATATGGTGCACAATCTTCCCACATGTAGTAAAGAGTTACTAGCATAAGCATAAACCAACCTCTTTGATGTGTAGCCAGAGCGTCTTCCATGAAGACCAAGCCTGCTGGTTACTTGTTTGGTAAGCTAATAACTAAGGGTAATTATCAGAGACATCTAATGGAGGGCTCTGGATATTCTCCCTGGCCTTGACTCAAAACAAACTGAAACCTGCCATCTAAACATGACAACGAGGCACCTGTCTAAACGCCTCGTGAGTGACCCATGCCGACGGTAGTGAACCATTTATTTGATTTTCACTTTTGTGTTAATATTGTGACGATCGTAGCCGCGAGAACACGAGGCAGATACGTGGAGTAACTTTCCCAATATTCACTTTATTCAAGTCTAACAGCAGAATACACGAATCGCATGATGATGCAGACGAACCCCCCACAACAACAACAACAACACGCGTGTTATCCCGCGCTTCAACTTGCCACACAGTAACCGGAACAACGTCACTCAGTCCCGGATGTCACTCATAGTATCTATGATGTCACTCCTATGAACTTAAAGGGGAACTCCACCCATTTTCAACATGTCATTGATGTACGTTCGAGGTGTTGGGCGGACATGACAAAAAACAAAAACAAAAAAAAAGTTCCCCCATTCTGTGTTCCCAAGAAATGGAGGTCTGAAAAAAAAAATCATTAACATGGTGAAACATCTTGATGACGTCATCAAGATGTATTTTCACCATGCTAATGGATTTCTTTAGACGATTCTTTTTTCTGAGAGCGTACAAATGGAACCAAATGAACTCGTTAGTGTTGGAATTCCCGGACCAGTGGTCCGGGCACCACCAGTGGTCCTTGAAAGAGTTCCAAGTGGTCCCCAGCTAAATGGACAGTTGGGTTAACCAGGTGTAACTCTTTGAGAGTGTAAAAATGAAACCAAATGGACCCTTGCGGGTCCATTTGATTTCATATTTACACTCTCAAGAGTTAAAATATTCATCTTCTGAATTAGCCCAAGTCTACTAGAGCAGGGGTTTTCAACAGGTGGTCCGGGGACCACCAGTGGTCCCTGAGAGGGTTCCAGGTGGTCCACAGCTAAGTTGGTTAACCAGATGTAACTCTTGAGAACGTAGAAATGAAACCAAATGGACCCTTGTGGGTCCATTTGGTTTCATTTTTACACTCTCAAGAGTTAAAATATTCATCATCTGAATTAGCCCCAAGTCTACACAACTAGAAGATGGACAAAAGCAAAATAAATCTTTAGTTTTGGGGTCTGTGGGGCTAAAATGTTCTCAAATGGTGGTCCGTGGCTCAAATGCTGAATAAATGGTGGTCCCTGGAGTCAAAAAGGTTGAAAACCCCTGTACTAGAGGATGTAGAAGATTAATAGTCATTTTGATCTGTAGGGTATGTATGTTTGACTGTTTTGTTTTCCAAATCCAGCCTGGAATTAGGGACAAAAACAAATTAAACCTTTAGTTTTGGGTCTGTGGGGCATACAGTAGCAATGTATGTTTGAAAAGGAGTAAGAAGAGATGAAGTGTAAATGCAGGTCTTGATTTCGGGCGGGCCGTAACTAGCAACTTCTTGTTTTGGCCTTCTATAGCCTTTGTGGTTTTGAAGTATATGGCTGTGGGTTGACACTGTAAACCATTAAGCCTATGCTAAGTTTTGTGTGAAATGGTGTATGTAATATATAGACCGAAGTTGTAAGGTCCTGAATGTCAAGCATGAATGATAACCACAATATCCTCTGCCTGTTCAAATTGGTAGCTCAGGCCTTGTGAAACCTAGACATTTCCACGAATTGATATATTTGGCCGCATACCGGCGAACCCCCAGATTTCTTTATTTCTTTCCTTTTTTGCCATGGAATCCTGACAGAGATTTGTGTGGATTTTCAACATGATAAACCATCCCAGAGCTACTCCTACAGAGGTCCCTAGCACTACATATTTAAAAATGGGTGACGGAGGCCAAATACAGATGCATTTGGGGGTCCTTGACATGAAAATGTTTGAGAACCACTTAACAAACACCTAATTTATACTGTTCATAAGTATATGTAAGTATAAATTAGGTTTTAATGGTCTGAATTCAATGGGGTCAGCCGGTAGGTTACAGCATGAATTAGCACGTTCTCTCACAGAATTTGTTTTTAGTTTACAGAAAGAATTAACGGTGCAAGAAAACACTGACCGACATTGTACTTTTTGTTTTAATAAAAAATAAAATAAAAACCAATAACAAAACAAATATACATGCAGCAGGAGGAGAGGTAAACAGACACAACTGAGGTTGGGTTGGGTGGTGATTTACAATTCAAAACGATATGTGAGTGAAGGATTTTCAACTGTAAACACATTGCTCAACCACAGGGAAGTTACCATTTTTCATAATTAACACTGCAACAGAGATTACTACTGTACTGTAGGTCAGTTAAACATATTTAAAAATATGATTTCCCATGTCAATATTCTACGGAACTAGTGTGAATATTATGAATATGCTCACATTCAGAAGGACATCATGTGCAGCTTTATCTAATATGAAAAGCTACTGTACACATCGATTCAACCAACATAACATCGATTCGAACCCATTTATTTTGAAATTGTGTAAAAAGTATAAAACTTGTGTGCAACACTGACGTTAAGGACTGTTAAATACATTCTATTAAAGGACCACTTCACCACTTTTCAGCAATTCTTCATATAATTGGTGCCCTCCTATGAGTAGACTCAGTTGAAAGTGTTGTCAGTGAGGACCAATAATATGAAGATAGCTTGAAAATTGGTGAAGTGCTCCTTTAAGAGCTAAAATAATATCAAGGAGGCAAAATCTTCGGTAATAAGATCAGGCACTAACAGTCTGGGACTCGGTTCTGTATTGCGAATGAGTGTCCATTATTGACTTCATTTAGGGAATACACTCTGTGAGTGCAGGAGTGCACCCCAGGGTGCTCTGTGGTCCATCGTAATATCAGAGCGCTCTGAGGTTCCCTCACTGTTTGAACTGTTGCTGTTTGAGCACATGGATTAAAAACGTTGCTGGCCTCTATGGATTCCAAGAACTTGAATCCATAAGAGCATTGTTGCCCTGGGAACGCTCAGAGCACACAATGACCATTCTGAGTGAAAAGCCTCGCTGTCATAAGAGCGCCTGAATAACAGTGGAGTAAGTCACTGAATAATTACGTTGGTTGCAGTTTGTTTGGAAGTCTTTAGACTAGATGGTAATTTAAAAAAAAAAGAAACATATGTAACAGCTTACAAGTTGTGAGTTGAGCAGATCTGCTTCTGCAGGTTACCATAACCAAAATAGGGAACTTGTACTAATTGTTACTTTTTAGGATTAAAAAAAAATATATCTGATCACACGCTTGCAGATCTGCTTCTTTGGATGCTTCTGTGTGATGCTGTAGTATGATAAAGTATTACATTCACTTACAAAAGAAAAGAAAAGAAAAGAAAAAGAAAAGGCTTCTGCCCGACAGCAAAGATGTATGACCGTCAGATCAGGAACATTGTTATTTTTAAGGGTATATTGGTGAATGACATGCTTCATAAAACATACAACAGTCTCTACTTTTAGTCATGTTATGAAGGATGTCAGAAGGGTTTTCACCACTTTGCAACCAAACAGAGCTGGAGCCACACAAAAAAGAAAATAAGAAGTAAGGTCCAAGAAAGAAAGAACGCTTACGCCTACACAAGTTTCCGATTATGCTCCCTCTTTCAGTGCGTTCAGACTTGTAGGGCGCCAGGTCGTACCGCACACATTTGCGGTGTGAACGTAACTTCTCATGTCTTCGCATTGACTCCGTATGTAATCGCGCCCCTCTAGTCTGAACACAGTAATGCACCTCTCTAAGGAAATTGCTTGACTTCTTTGTGCGATAGGTAGAAACAAACTCAATCAATGTGGATACCGTTCTGTACAAATTACCACAGTTTGTACAATAGCTTTAATTGCTAGTTACTCTGGGGAGCCTAGCTTAAAAATCTGAAACACAGCCAATCAGTGCAGTATCAATTTGATGATGGTGCTTGACCAAAAGTCCCAAAATGGATGCCCTATGATAGTTTATTTATAAAACGGACTACTTAGAAATTATAGTTTCAGAATAATTATCCTACATATTCTACTGTTTGTTTACATGCTAGTAGCACTGATTGTTTGATTGTTTTGCCATGTTGAAACAAAGTATTGCTACCATTTTGTTTGTTTGGTGAGGATCACCAAAGTCTGCCACTTTGGCCCATCCCAGAAATGACTGCTGTGTATCAGTCTGAACAATGAAGTAGTCAGCGTTGTCACCCAAAATAGCAAAAATAGCTGATCTACAAAAAACATGTGTGCTTGTAGTTCTACTTTCACTATTTTGACCAAAGCATCGATTATATTCCATAATCGATTTAATAAATTAGCTTGTGTAACTGTGGCGCCCCTAACATTCACGGTAATGTGCTACAGTCGCTACATTCCTTCACAACAAAATCTCCTTTTGTTAAAATGTACAGATTGTCACAAAAAACAGCAAGATCCAACATTCTATACATTACATATAAAAATATTCCAATTTCCAAATTTACAACTGTCCAAACCAACAGCATGTACATCAAATACAAATAATATATTAAAACCATTTATCAATATATATATGGTACATTTATAACATCTTTGTTACTATCCCCAAATTCTTGCTGCTGTACTCGGTTTAAGGCGAAGGCATCCAACAACCAAAGGTGCATGTTGCAGGCCAGCAGCAGAGGCAAAAACAATATCCATGTTGTCCTCAAAAAAGGGCCACGGCGCTCCTGAATTGTAAAAACAAAGTTTGTTCCACAATGGAACTCCTCAGTAACTGGGCTCGTCCATCTCTTCATCGCTCCAGTCCGGGGGTGCGTCCGTTCCGAAGTATCGGTCCCCAAAGTTTCCTACCGCAAGAAAAAAAGCTTGTTTTATCAGCATACTGAGCAATACCACAGAAACTAGACATGTTTGTTTGAAGTTTTACCAAACACAACTGAAAAATAATGTCCAAGTCACATTAGGTGAACACACACACAAGCTGCTCACCTTACAAAAAAATAAAAATAAACCTGTGAGCATGGACGGCGCCAGGGGGGGGCTAGCAGGGGCTCTAGCCCCCCCTGCTGGAGGCTTAGCCCCCCCTAAGCCCCCCCTGGCCAAAAACATGACTGTGATGAAAAATATTCAGGGAATAAATAAAATATATGGAAGACCAAACTGACTGACTTTCATGTAAATCATTGCTATAAAATCATGATACTTGTAATTTTTGGAATGATGTATAATACTGAAATAATCCATTTCTCAGAATTCTCACCACCTGTCATTTTCGCCCGCACGGTCACGTACGCAATACGCATTGCAATGCTCCAATCAACAGAGCGTCCGCCAAGTTCATAGTTCACAAACCTTTTGACTGTGTTTTTGGAGGGACAACTAACTCGGTTGCTGCACCGTTTGTTTTAAGTCCAGTACAATGGACCGGTTTGTTGTGTTCGTTAAAAAGCGACGCCTAAGAGCCGATTCAGTGGACGACTCGGCTGACGGTAGACCTGAAACTTAGACCTGCAGTCTGATTCGGGGCCAGAGAACCAACATGAAGTGCCCGAAAATGAAGCCAGGGGAGCAGCGTGTGTTGTGGGGATGGTGCGACCAGGTAACCAGCCTTCTACTAGCGGCAAGAACAACTGCCCCAAAAATAGCTGATCTACAGGCTCCCACCGCGACACGCTATGAAGCATTGTGAGCTTGTAGATTTGCCATTTGTCCAAAAGTGCCCTCTTATGTGATTTCTGTCCCTGGACCCTAACACACTCTGCACGTCCCTGTATTTACATGTTCGCATTTGGCCGCCGCGCCTCACTGTGTGTGTACAGTATGTTCGCAGTGCTGCGACTCCTTCTGTGTGTCTGTGAGATCAAGTTAGAAGCTGTTTCTAGCCTGTGCGTCCCTTTATTTAGCCTACATGTTAATGTAAAGGCCGCCTCACTATGTCTGTGCGTGAGTGCAGTGCTGCGACTACTTCTGTGTGTCTGTCTGTGAGATCAAGTATTGTAGAAGTGTGTGTGTGTGTGTGTGTGTGTGTGTGTGTGTGTGTGTGTGTGTGTGTGTGTGTGTGTGTGTGTGTGTGTGTGTCCATTTACGTTCTGCAGATCTCTGAAACTGTGGTACATGTGTAACTGTCCCCTGAAGATCTAAAAGACTAAGAGTTCATTCATTCATTTTGGGAAAAAAAAAATAGCCAGTGACAATGATTTGCTTTGTTGTGTAACATGAACATGTATTTTAGCATATAAACAGGACCATTGTATTTGCGTGCGTGTGTGTGTGTATATATATATATATATATATATATATATATATATATATATATATATATATATATATATATATATATATATATATATATATATATATATATATATATATATTTCATTGTTTTGCCGAAATTCACTAGCCCCTGCTGAAAAAAACTCAGCCCCCCCATAGCCCCCCCATGCACAAATGTCTGGAGCCGTCCCTGTGTGACAATAACCCTAGAACACCCAAAGCCGTAGTTGACGTATTAATAGTCGTAATTCCATCACCCGGTGACATATTTGACGTATTTATTTACTCACTCACTCACCTAGAAATGACCAAAATCGGCAGCCTGTATGTCCATCGCTGATCATAATCCAATCAGCGCAGCAATATGGCTTTGATTATTTATGATAATAAACACGCCCCCATCAAGCCCTTCATGACGATGACAACAACAGAGTGTTTCCAGAGAAGCTAAGAGCCGATGGACCAGAAGCTCTCTGTTGGGCTTATTATATTGTGCCCATTTTCCAGAGATCGTGTGCATTACTGCCACATAATTCTATTGATATAGAGATTTCAACGGGATACATTTTATTCTGATGACTTTATTTGATTGGGATTAAATTGATAAATAAGCCTAATTAATTCTCTTGGCGCCGTCCACGCGCTGCTCGTGGATATCCACGTGGAATACCACCGCCGAAAACGCGGACGGCTCGTATCACGCGGAAATGTAGATTTCATTCTTTAATCAAACTATTAGTCCGTGCGCATCGTCTGATGATCATCCCGTTGCTGACTTTCATTTGGACAGAATTGGGGACAACTTTTTTTTCCCCCGTCCCATTGACATTCATTCAATCCAATACATTCAAACGGCTCTCCTCCGGTTTGCCCCCTCAATGTCGCTGGCGCATGGGTTAAGCAGCCAGGGCTACACAGCTCTTCCTGACTTGTGAGCCGGATGTTTTGGGGCAGATCGCCAGATGATCGATTAGGCAAGACAACAGACACAGCATAACAGAAACAGCACATCCTGTTTAGGAGATCTGAGCTTCAAAATAAGGGCTTTTTTACCGATCGAACTGGTTTGAGCCGCGGCAGTGGAGAGGAAACAAAGAAGATCCGCTCGCGGTCAATGAGTTAAGATAGTAGGGAAAGGGATGAAGTTGTTTCTGATTCTGAAGTACTTTCATGTACTGCACTTGCTCAACATTCAGTCATTTCACATCTACTGTTACAAGTTAAAATCTTGATTTTTAAAAATATACGAGTTCCCAGGCAATGTGTTTCTTCACACGGTGTACCCACACCATGACACACAGATAGTCACTCATAACCTTAGGGATGTACAGTATCTGCATGTAGCATTGTGAATCGATTAGCAATCAAAACGACTGGTGTGAATTCAGTGATATGGTTATGTTTTTGCAATCTTTGACGTTCATGTGTATTTTACAGTGTTTACTGACCTATCCCGGGGATGATGTGGAAGAGGTCGTTGACTTTCTTGTCCACAGCCGTGGTGAGGATCTGGACCTGGGGGAAAGCGTAAGCCACAGAGTGGACACCCATCTCCGCCATGAGCAGAGACACTAGCAGGATCTTATCCTCCTGCACATCATGGTCCTGAGAAGAAGATGACAACGCGCACTCTCTCAGTGATGAAAGCAGACAACAAACCATCTGATTGGTTGAAATAGGCTCTCCTACACATGCTCAAATAAACATGACAGCACACATGCAGAGAACACTTACCAGTAGCACCCGAACAGCCATCATAGCAGCAGCTCCAGTAGACACGGTGCAGTCCATCAGAACAACATGGTCCTCACCGATGTCTTTAGGCAAACGCAGGTAGTGGAGCTGACATATGGAGGGCAAATAAACAACAACCACTATGAGTAAACACCAGAAATGACTCGCTGCATGGTACCAGATATTGAACACTATATACTCTGTTGACCCATGGGGTAGATACTGGGGGTGTTTAGCCGTTTTCACTGTTTTAGTGTGAAATAGGATATGAAGTGGTCTACAATGGTGGTATTCTAGCATCTGTTCACAGTGTTGTAACCTCTTATCTTAATAGAACCACTAACGCCTCCCATAAGTTACCCACAACTCAGAGTTATTACTCTACCTCCTGAAAGGGCCAGAAACGCAGGGCAGCGTAGTGAAGACGAAAACAAATGAAGAACCTGTGAGTTATCTCACATGGTACAGAGTAGAGTACAGTTTGCTTAGTTCTTGTAGCGGAAAAGTGCTCCCACCTCTGGCTCTCCCGTGTCCTGGTTGGTCTGGATGAGGATCTTTCCGATGCGGACGTCTTTACACACAGCCCTCAGGGCGGGTTCCATGGTCTCCCCCGCACGCAAGATGGACACGCCTGTGATCTAGGTGGGGAGAGAGAGAGAGAGAGAGAGAGTCAGAGAGAGAGAGAGAGGAGGCAGAGGCTAATTGCATCTGTTTGAAGTCTGGCTGGAATGGAATCCTCTTTAGAATAGGAGAGAAAGGCTTGGGGAAATGCCAGGGAGTAAATGGAGTTCACTCACCCTCTTCCCGTGGAAAGTCCTGCCTTCGTAATCCTCTCCCTGGGGTGTCTGGACCACGTGGATCTGGGCCGTGATAAGGCACAAGGGGGGAAAAGAAAGAATCATTAGCATGTGAATGCAACAATAGTGTAGTCCACACAGATGTATTGAATCTGGGGCTGCTGCAACTATTGATTATGTTCTATGTATTACTTTTTCCACTACTTTGTTTTATAAATTGGATATTCAAGAAGTTCAGGGGAAAAGAATAAATGAACTTGCCATTGCACCTTATGGGTTTGTATCTTGTGCTAATTTAGAAAATCTATAATTTTATCAAAATCAAGAAATCATTTTCTTTATTATTTTGCAACACTAGTTGGATCCCACAATGCCTTGACTAGCAATTGTGTAAAAAGCATAATCTAGCAAGCAAGCTGCCTGGCCGAAATAGAAATTCTAAAACATAATGAGAAGAATAAAAATAAAAATAAATATATATTTCCATGAACACAGGGCACTTGAAGATTGCAGAGGAGATAGTCTGGCTCAGGCTAAGAGACTATCCATAGAGTGACACGTTGTTGTGCAGAGGTTTATGGAAGGACAATTATACCTTTGCAATACAAAAATGTCAGCCAGATGACTCTGAGAATTTTGTGCTCCTTTAATAGTGTGTGTGTTCACCAGATTGTGTGTTTTGTACGTTCCTCTACATTCTGGTGTCTTCAAATGGTGTGAGAACTTTCCGCTGTGGTGGAAGAAGTTTCCATGTGCTAGTTTGCTGTCTAACTTTCTTCTGTGTTGTTGTCACTTTGATTTTCTTTCCACTGGCCATAATCTTTCAATGCTTTCTCTGTTTCGCAATGCTCACCCAATCGTATCAAGAACCTCATATTATGCTTGTATGTCACCTCGCTGTCTCCACAGTCTGTAGTCTCATTCTACCTAAAGGAATGAATCCTTGTTCTCAAGTTAAAAACTGTGTGGTGACCAATGGAAAGGAGGTTAAGGCGTGTTTGTACCACATAGGTGTTGATGCTTGACATCATGCCTGTTTCCTTTCTCACAAGCCCGGAGGCAGATTTTCTGCATGTCATTATCCAACACTACACTTTTAACTGTCTCTCTCTGCTATGATGAAAACAATCGGGTGAAGTGACGGACGCCACTGTATTTATGTCCACCACATGACGTCTTATGTTGTCAGTTATTGCCCTAAGCATAAATTAAAATCCATAGACTTTGCTAGAAAGACGACTTACAAAGTGGTCTATGGGCTTCCTTGAATTAAAAGGTTTGAGGTTTACCAGACTTGTTGTGAGCTAAGCCTTGTGTGTGTGTGTGTGTGTGTGTGTGTGTGTGTGTGTGTGTGTGTGTGTGTGTGTGTGTGTGTGTGTGTGTGTGTGTGTGTGTGTGTGTGTGTGTGTGTGTGTGTGTGTGTACGTGTGTGGTACCTGTGAGGGCAGGAAGGACAGCGCTCGCTCGATCAGCAGACGCATCAACCTCTTGGAATAGAAGATGAACTCGTCACGACTGGTCTCCTTGTTCCTGGAGAGGAGAGATACAAACGGACGTCATTTCAATTGCGTACATTCGTACGTGTGTTCATGAAAACCCCGGCTGTGAATGTTGTCAGATATCTGAAATAAATCATTTATTTCAGATATCATTTGTGTTTGTGTTATTGTGTCCATTAGGTGAGCTCCATGAGTCTGTCTGTCATGAGAACAGCTGTTTTGTAGCTATTGCAGGAATTCACATTTTTCCTGCTATATAGATGTAGTGACGGTGTGTTGTTACCATGTGTTGTTATCAATACGCCTACCGCCTACAGCAGACGGTTAAAATAGAGTGTGGCTCAGTATATAAGCTTTAGTCAGTCATGACAGGCTGACATGACATTCCACTGCATTGTACTCTCTCTCTCACTTTGAGAATGGAGTTACTCTCTCTGGCCCATTTTGGTCCTGATCTTCTCTGAGTAGCCCCTCATTGTCAACTTTGACAATGTTTTAAATACTTTGCTTATGTACGACACAGCCAGACAACACAAATAAAACATTTGCTCACGCACAGGACCATTGCATAGAATATTTAGTTTAGTTTCATTGATCCATATAGACCTCTGTTAGGTTTTCATCCCGTTATTACCTGATGATGGTGTGCATGCCGCGGACCTGCGGTGTGCTCTCCAACACGCTGAGCGTCTGGGGGAGAGGCTGGGCCTGATGTGCCGAGGCCAGCGCTGCCCTGTAACCATGACGACCACACACACTATTAACAAACAGCTAAAACACTGCCGTGTGCACTGGAACACACTGGAACACAAAGGCAAAGTGTGCACACACACACGCGCGCACACGCATGCAGACAAACTGATAATTTGTCTTTGTTGTCTATTGCGTCGTTGAAGCTAGGTTGATCAGGTTAGGATGGTGATTGCTTGCGAGGGATGCAGAGAATAGAAAATGTCACGGCACACAGAAGGGTGTCTTTGCTCAGCGGCAATTTGGTGGAATTCAACAACAGACGGGTGAAACCAAACCGTGCTTGTGGGTAAAACGACCGCGTGATTACTATGCACTGTCTCTGCAAAGGAGGGAGCGCTGCACTGCTGCACCTCTCATGCACATGTAGATAGATGATGTGCAACGACCACAGACCAAATTTCACTAGCATTTAAACAAAGCGTTGTGCCCAGCACGCGGCAGCAAAAAAGAAATCTCAACACACCAACACACCATTACAAAAATAGCTAAAACTAGGCATTAGATCGGCAATTGTTGGAAAATAGCTGGAATCTGCTACTTTTGAAAAATTTGCAAATTTCTTTTTTTATGGTATCAAATGTGTCTCTTTCTTAGGAAAGGATTGTCTACAAGATTTTGGTTTGTGAATTGTACCGTAATTAATTTGTAATTCACAACCAAAATTCACATCTTCGTGTAGACCAGCATACCTTGGCACTACATTTGAGAACTGTTTATCTACAGAAAAGGTCGTTTTCCTCACAGTTCTGGTTTGTACCGGTTGCAAATAATCCACAAAGTTTCACACAAAAGGAGGTTAGAGTTGGACATCGGGTTCTCCTAGATGTGACTTGTGCGCCGGACCTTCACACAGGTCGGCTGGCACCGGCGCAGAGGTCACATCCTTCGAGATAATCGTTTTTCTCGCTGGTGACACGAGGGTGAGGCCCACGATATCACCAGCGACGTCCACGACGATGTCCCACACGCTGTTAAGATGCAAAGAAAGAAAAGAGAAATCGTAGCAAGTCTGCTCACATATCCCAGCGAAGTTTCCTCTATGGGGAGGGAGGGAGATGGACCACAACAACAACAACAACCACAACCACAGGAACAACAGAGAGGACAAGGAAAAAGACAAAGAAAAACAACATTTAAGAGGAATGAAAATAAACAAGAGTAGAGACACATCAGGTGGATGAAGAGGTGGAGGGTCTGAGCTACGGCGACGAACATGACAGCAATGACTTGTCAGTGTCATCCCACACACAACATGATAACATAATCTACAAATGTACAGGCATTGCAACACAGCATGTTGTGAGCTTGTGATTCATTTAAACTTTTTATAACATACTGTAGTGATGCAGGTTGAGAGTGCTCACCATAAAACTAGAATATACAATGATCACTACACGTCACATTAATGCAAATTGTATGGACATGTATGGACATGGACTCAATTCTAAGGCAGTAAATTATTGCTTGCCTGACGTGCGCAACGTGTGGGTGTGTGTGTGTGTGTGTGTGTGTGTGTGTGTGTGTGTGTGTGTGTGTGTGTGTGTGTGTGTGTGTGTGTGTGTGTGTGCACGCGCGCATGTGTGTGCGTGCTTGCAATGCGTGGGATGGTACACAGTCTAATCTGTAGGCTGTCACGGTTTGTCAGAAAACAGTAGACGAGCCAACAGCAGGTTGGAGGTTTGGAGGAGTTTCGAATTACGGGCCCCAATACATCCTGTGTCTAAAGACAAGACAGCAAACTCACTTCCTCCCTCTCATTCTCTCCTTCTCGCTTTCATCTCTTTCTCTCTCTCTCTCTCATTGTGGTCGACGACACACTCAATGGAAAACTCAGCACTTTTGTAGTATTGGAAAGTTCTTCTGTGGCTTCAGATCTCTGACAATCGAAAATCACACGCACTGTGTGAACGTGAGCTTCCTCTCTCACCCTCTTGGTGCTTTTGACTCATGTGACTTGTGTGTGTGTGTGTATGTGTGTGTGTTTTTACAGTATGTGTGTACAGTATGTGTATGTTCTATGTGTGTATTATGTACTGTATGTATGTCGTCTGTCTCTTAACTGTTCTGGAGGAGATCGGTAGGTTGGGCTGGGGGGGGGGGGGGGGTGAGAGGAGTGGTCAGTGACTTGCCTCACTGCTTTATTTTTAGACACAGAAGGCAAAAGCAGGGAGGGGGGAGGGATAGGGTATAAGTTATAACTTGATGAAGAGACAGAGAGGGGATGGATGGGGGACAACACCTTCTCCACACCAACCTGCCGGCTGCACCACATCACTGTGTTGTCTCCGTCTTTGTCTCAACCTTAGAATCAGGCGGTTGAACTTTTCGGCAAGAACTCTTTTGTGTGCAAAAATGAAGTGTATACTAGTGTATATACATTTTAGTTACCATGCCCTACAGCAGTGGTTCTCAACCTGGGGTTCTTAGGGACCCCTAAGCGGTGTTGCTGAATGGGTTTGAGGGGGTCCCAAGTAAAATAATAGGGAGTGAACAATACATCTGCGTCCCAATTGTAAGTTGCAGACAACTCTGTGGCCATGAGGCATATCAAAACTGGGGTCCATCTTTGGTACTTTTGCCTAAAAGGTCTGAAAATCACTGCCCATCAGGACAAGGATAAATATATAAATGTTTGTCTTCTCAAAGTCCATTTTAGGCTCCCAGAGAGAGGACACTCTCAGTGATGCATTCAGGCAGCCGGCGGGTTGGATCAGTGGAGGAGGGCAGACGCTGGTTTTGCGGCCCACTTCCTCTCCCGTTAGGTTAGGGTTTGGCAGATGGTGTGGATAATAAGAGATAAGAGAGAGAGAGAGAGAGAGAGAGAGAGAGAGAGGGAGGGAGAGAGAGAGAGAGAGAGGTCTACTCTACCTGACACTCATCTCACGCTGTGAGCAACGGAGGCGTGATGGGGAGGGAGAGAGGAGAGAGAGCAAGTCGTGAGCAGTGTGTGTGTGTGTGTGTGTGTGTGTGTGTGTGTGTGTGTGTGTGTGTCTGTGTGTGTGTGTGTGTGTGTGTGTGTGTGTGTGTGTGTGTGCGCACTCGTGCGTGCATGCTTACGAGGGTGTATCTGTTTGTGGGGCAGTCACGATCATGACATTTTAGTTGATGATTGATTAAAATGTAAATTTCTTCCCTAAATGCCCAAAATAGGGGCACCGGATTGACAAGTGGATAAACTAGCATAATCAACGGTGTGGAAATATCAATGGAAATTGAACATACAGTATCTGTTGATTTCACCTTGCCATTTTAAAAAGATACCGGTAAACGGAAACAATTTGAATGA
Organism: Benthosema pterotum; assembly: GCA_039105355.1. Lineage (NCBI taxonomy): Eukaryota > Metazoa > Chordata > Actinopteri > Myctophiformes > Myctophidae > Benthosema > Benthosema pterotum. The sequence continues at coordinate 32,832,259 of CM076968.1, forward strand.
TTAAGCAAAGAATAATTGCGAATTGCTAGGATGAATTATATCAGGCGATTATGTACATTCATATGTAATATAAATATGTGGGCCATATACGTGTGTGTGTGTGTGTGTGTGTGTGTGTGTGTGTGTGTGTGTGTGTGTGTGTGTGTGTGTGTGTGTTTTGGAGTTACACAAATGGAACACCATCGGTTAAGAATAAACAAAACAAGTGTGGCTTAGAGATGATCATTAGTGCATGTCACATAGCCAGTCCAGTGCTAACATACACAACTCTGTTAAACATCAGCATTACTTAAATTTGCTAGAAATCTACACAACTATAGAATATCAAAGAATAGTTTTTTTGGACAATGTTTGCCTGTTATCTCTCCTAATGGCACTACATCAAAGTGGAATTGTAAACAGAATCTTATCTCCGCCTGTCAATGCATACACACATAATGGTGACATCTAGTACTTTACTTCTACTCAACTACAATTGTCAGAGGCAAATATTGTACTTTTTACTTCTATGAAAACATGTGTTGTAAGATCATTTTTTCAATGATTATAAAAAAAGCGATGATCTCAGATTATTGCAATTAGGCGATTATGTAATAATAGTGACAGGCACATGGTTCCTGTACTTGTATGACTCCAGATGGTCAGATGGTGACATTTGCTGTTCTATCCACTAGAGGGCTCCAGTGGATCTGCTGTGAACGCCTCATCACAGCAGAGCATCATGTGCTGAGTCACACACACCCAGACTAAGGGATTCCTGCAATAACGTTGTAGTGTGTGTGTGTGTGTGTGTGTGTGTGTGTGTGTGTGTGTGTGTGTGTGTGTGTGTGTGTGTGTGTGTGTGTGTGTGTGTGTGTGTGTGTGTGTGTGTGTGTGTGTATAATATGTACTACAGTGTGAGTAAAGTATGTGAATGGAAAGCAAACAGTCATGCTCACCTCCTCCAGCTGGCTGTGGACATGCTGAACGATCAGATCAATGGCCACCATGTTGCCTCCACCTGACACCATGACCAGCAACCACAGGACATGCATGTGGAGAAGAGTTAACATTCAACGGGGTTTGCAGCAACAATACACCAGTAATATATAAACAACACTATAGTTAAAGATGGAGTTCCGCGAAATTTGGTCTTTTCCCCACTTTTTCACGTGTTTATTAGGTCTCAGTACTTCATTAGACCTCCTGAGATCGTGTTTATGACAGTGGTGTACAAGAGACGTAGTTACTATTTCTTCCTGGGGCGGGGCCGTTGGCAGTGGCACAGTCCAACGGAGTCAACACGAAATTATGACGTATCAATCTACCACGTGTCAACGCCCCTCCCCGTCATTGTCATATTTTTAAATACGCCAGCCTCTGGGGGGCGGAGCTACCACATGCACACATGGGGTACGGTTGATCATGGCGGATCGAGGTGGCTTCAAACATTACCAGCTGATGGAGGATTAATGCAATATTATTACTTAATACTTCTTAATGAATGCCTGCGGTGCCATAGGAACTCGGGTGAACGTAAAAAGGCGAGAGAGAGAGAAAAAAGAACGTAACGGTTTTGCTGTTGTATACTGCTTTTTGTGTATGTCTATGACATGCACCATCATAGAACCACAGTTATATACGTAACTAGCGATTTCTCTTCTCTAAGATCACCTCTAAACATCGTATGGGGCATATAATAGTAGTCGCACCAACCCCCAGGTGTCTGCTGTTAAGACGCTGTGAATAAATGAGTTGATGTGTTGAAGAAAACTTTTAAAACGATCTGGTATCATCTGTGATCATCTGTGTTGAAACAGAGCCATAGAGTATAGACAGAGTGACAACTCCATCCACTTCATGGGGTAGTCCAATGGCGGCTCTTCTGCTTAGACTTCAATAGAGAATGGGGACAACTCCTGGACCTGAATTAGGACCCAGGCAACAGCCCAGCGTTAATGATCATAAATCGCTTTATTTTAGATTGTTTTTAGTGATGGTACAACACAAACATGTCAACGGTACAATAACAACGTTACTGTACCGTTGACATGTTGAAAACCTGCCCAAAAAAGTCCCTATATGAGCTGCATGAACAGCAGCTCAAACGCTCAGTTTCTGACCCCTCGATGTCGCAACTCTTCTATGACCAGAAGAGTGCCCGCGCATGCGCCGTTGTTTTCTCTGTTGGCTGCGTACCTGATAGTGTACTCTAGGTGGACAAGAGTTGCGACATTGAGGGCCAGAAACCAAGCGCAAATGAGATAAAGTGACAAACTGTTGGAAATGCATTGTTTCTCAACGAGGGCGGCGCAAATAAGAGCTAATTTAGGAATCTGTTCATCATGACAACTGTTGTAAGGTATTGTACAGGCTTACTACAAAACTATCATAAAAGCTGGGCCGTTGCTTGAATCCAATGCAGTCCAGAACGTGTCCCCTTTTGTTGTGCTAATTCAATAGAAGTCTATGTAGAAGAGCCGCCATTGGACTGGCCCCATGAAGTGAATGGTGTTTGCATAACTGTCTATAGCCTATTATAAGGCTTTGATTTCGAACAGAGGACCCCCAGTTTGACATGTATTAGTTTAAGGACCCCCATTTGGGTGCAGGACGATGCTCCGAGTAGTCATTGTTCCTACAGACGATAGTCCGAAAAATTCGGAACAGTGTCCGAAGTATTTACATTTTCTACCCAACCTTCCGAAGAGTCATTGTCCCGAAGGATTTGGCCAAAAAAATCTTCCGAACGGACAACTTCTCGAACGGACAATGTCCCGATGGGTAGCCTAATATCGTGCACTTTGTTTGTGTATGTCATCTGGGTACGAGCGCGCGCGCGCACGTGTACGCGCGCGGCTTCATTGCGCGCGGTTTCATTACAGACAGACAGAGAGCGTTTCTCTGCCCCGCTGTCCTTCTGCCTACCTCTCTTTCTCTCTCTCTCTCTCTCTGTCTCTCTGTCTCTCTGTCTCTGTCTTTCTCTCTCTCTCTCTCTCTGTCTCTCTCTCTCTCTGTCTCTCTCTCTCTCTGTCTCTGTCTCTCTCTGTCTCTGTCTCTCTCTCTCTCTCTCTGTCTCTCTGTCTCTCTGTCTCTCTGTCTCTGTCTCTCTCTCTCTCTCTCTCTCTCTCTCTCTCTCTCTCTCTCTCTCTCTCTCTCTCTCTCTCTCTCTGTGTTTACTCTGTGTAACCCGCACCTGGTAGGCCTACACGTGTGTGTGTGTGTGGGGGGGGGGGGGGGGGGGGGGCGTGCTCACGTGCTATTATATTATTATATAGGCCTATATAATTTTCCGACGTGAATACACTAGAATGCCTGAGATAGCAGTTATACCTAGAATGACTGAAGCTCAGAGGTCTTTTTGATCTCTGGAATCCTCACCCTTTCTCCCTCCTTGAAAGTTCACACCTGCATGCCAAGAAGAGCTCTAGGCTATTGTTCCAGCTGATGGCTCATCTACATTACAATTGAAGAGCCCAAGACTTGTCATTGTCTGACTTTTACTTTTTTACTTTTAGTAAGTAGCCTAACTAAGTTTTATTTTTTATTTCATCTGTTATTTAGTGCACACAGACCCGCCAAAGGGTTTTCGTCCATTTAGTCATTTTAGTTTATCATGTGCAGCTGCGATGCAGCAACGCGGAGGGCAGACACATGCATGAGTATAGCCTATTCTCAAACATTATAGATCTTATTTTCAAACAATCATAGCTCGGTCAATTCTCAATCATTTCTTACCATTCAACATGTTATGTTGAAAAAAATGTTCCTTGTTTTTTTTTTTGTTTTTTTTGCTGTAGGGCCTATGTGGCGTGCATTTATCCCAAGTCTGCGAAATGTTATAAAGTAAATGGCAAAAAAAGTCGTGAAGTTGCGGCAAAAAAGGATGTTTTTTTGATCATTCATTTCTCGGTCAATTTTGGACCATTTTTTACATTTCAAAATACAGCGTGATGGGAAAAACATTCTCTCTCAGATGCTGTATAGAATATGTGGGTAGGTGTTCTCTACGATGCGGGATCGAGCAAAATGTAAGTGTCGGGATCGCCTTCTTTCTTGCTTTTCTTTTTTGCGTATTTGCAGAGCCGGCTAAAAGGCTGTGCACAGGGGGGAATGCCCCCCTAAACGCCCTAAATATGTGTATAACGTATAAGGTTTTCGCCCCCCCTATTGTGAAACTTATATCGGGGCCTGACAAAAGCCGCCAGAGAGAGAGAGAGAGAGAGAGAGAGAGAGAGAGAGAGAGAGAGAGAGAGAGAGAGAGAGAGAGAGATGAATCTTCGTGTCGGGATTCAGTGGACCTTTTCCACCGAAATCCCGACACTTAAATTTTGCTCGATCCCGCATCGTAGAGAACACCTACCCACATATTTTATACAGCATCTGAGAGAGAAGGTTTTTCCCATCACGCTGTATTTTGAAATGTAAAAAATGGTCCAGAATTGACCGAGAAATGAATGGTCAAAAAAACATCCTTTTTTGCCGCAACTTCAGACTTTTTTGCCATTTACTTTATAACATTTCGCAGACTTGGGATAAATGCACGCCACATACAGCAAAAAAACAAGGAACATTTTTTTCAACATAACATGTTGAATGGTAAGAAATGATTGAGAATTGACCGAGCTATAATTGTAAAAAAATAATAATAATAATAAGATCAGCAGCCAGGCTGCGTGCTTAGGCCGCGTTGCTGCATCGCAGCTGCACATGATAAACTAAAATTACTAAATGGACGAAAACCCTTTGGCGGGTCTAATAAAAACAGTTGAAATGTGGAAAAGTTACAAAGATTCGTGGCGTGCCTCGTCCAACACACAGAACAGTCTGTCCACCCCCATCTCCCACCAACCCAACGGGGTCCACAAACAGACACACACGCACGCACGCACGCAGCTGCTATTAATGTATGTATGGGGTCCGCGAAACAGCGCAACAATCAGCATGTATTAACTGGACATTGTAGTGAGTGGGCCAGTTGATCCATTTGAAGAGGTTAGCAGACAGCTGGTAGAAGACACGATAGAAAAATGCTTTTCCTCATCTATATTCCTTTTCGGCAGTATGAGGATGTTGTACAGTAGTGGTCCCCAAATCAGAGCCGTGACCTGTTCATTCCCTCCCGCTCCTGCAATGATTTTAATTCTTGATCACCCGCGACAAGTGCGACGAGCCGACAAGTGCGGCTTTTTCAGATTTGATGTAGTTGTACTTGAATTGTACTGTAATTCTCCAAGCTGTTATCAGTTTTATTGCAGTGTGTACTTGACTTGTACTGTAACTATTATAGGCGGCCCTATTATGCTTAATATGCAATAGGCTATAGCCTATAGTGGTATCAGACAGTGCACTCACATGGTGGGGGGCGTGGGGTGAGAGAGAGACGCGTGGTGGTGGTCTCTAAAACAAGCAGTATTTGTAGGCCTACTCAGATGTCCAGTGTTCTCATTCCCGTGCACCCCCATTTTTATGTCAAGGGCCAACAGCTCTGGCAGTAATTGACAAATCTATCGAGACAGTGTCGTTTTTTTTCTGAACAAGAACAAATGAAGTATAGGCTATATGGAACGCGCTGCATTGCGCTACGATATTGTGAGTGGATATACACTGGATATACTGGAACCACCAGTCCGGCCCCGGCCCTTAGTTTAACCCAGCCCGAGGCCCGACTTTTCTTTTTTTTTTTTACATGCAGCCTGGCCAGCACTCTGATGAACCCACACATCAAGTTGTCAAGATCACAGTCACACACAGATCATAATAAAAAGTAGCCTACTAGTTTTTACTTTTGTTTTTTTTAGTTAGAACTGTGCGTGCGTATATTGCGCTTCATATAGGCCTAATTAGAGAGAGAGGGGGGGGGACTAATGCACAGACGGTCCAATTTGTGTGAAATTCACGTCGGAAAATTATATATATATATATATATATATATATATATATATATATATATATATATATATATATATATATATATATATATATATATATATATATATATATATATATATATATATAAGGCACGTGAGCACGCACACACACACACACACACACACACACACACACACACACCAGGGTTATATGGATTTTTTCATTTCAGTTTAGTTTTAGTTAGTTCTTACTCTTTCTTTTTAAATGTAGTTAGGGTTCTCTCCCCCCCCCCCCCCCCCCCCCCCCCCCCCCCCCACACACACACACACACACACGTGTACCAGGTGCGGGTTACACAGAGTAGAGAGAGAGAGAGAGAGAGAGAGAGAGAGAGAGAGAGAGAGAGAGAGAGAGAGAGAGAGAGAGAGAGAGAGAGAGAGAGAGAGAGATAGGCAGAAGGACAGCGGGGCAGAGAAACGCTCTCTGTCTGTCTGTAATGAAACCGCGCGCAATGAAGCCGCGCGCGTACACGTGCGCGCGCGCGCTCGTACCCAGATGACATACACAAACAAAGTGCACGATATTAGGCTACCCATCGGGACATTGTCCGTTCGAGAAGTTGTCCGTTCGGAAGATTTTTTTGGCCAAATCCTTCGGGACAATGACTCTTCGGAAGGTTGGGTAGAAAATGTAAATACTTCGGACACTGTTCCGAATTTTTCGGACTATCGTCTGTAGGAACAATGACTACTCGGAAAATCCGGCGGACCCCCCCCCCCATTTGTGGCATTTCTATCTCTGAGACCCCATTTTAACTGTAAAATCGGTGTTAATTAACTCTTGAGTGTACAAATGGTCATATTTGATTTCATATGTACACTTAGTTTATACCCTGGCCATTTGGTTACAAAGTATAATGTAGCGAGGGACCCCCTGGACGCCTCTGTCTTTGGGAATCACTGGGCCACAACAAAAAGCAACTGCTTGTTTTAATATGTGCTTGTTTTATTATTATTATTATTATTATTATTTTATTATATAGATAGGAACTTCTACACACAGGAGCTGTTACTGTAAACTCGGTACACAGACAGAATATTAGACAGGTTGTGGTTATCCAATACTCAGTGAACTATGGGTGATACCCTATCATAACATGTTGACAGAATAAATTAATAAATAAATGTATTATTAATATATCGTTATTATTACTATTACTGCTTAATGTAGGTGAATCTCCATTATTAATGGGGAGTTCTGTACCAGAATCTGGCTCAAACTATAGCCTCAACAGTTTGTCATCCCTCTGAAATTTTGTAAACAAATGGGCAGAACCATGGGCGGTCCTTTTGTGAGGAGGGGGAGGGACTAGGAGAGGTGGGTGGTCTTAAAGTAAGAGGCGGAGAGACTTTATTAGTGGGTGGTGCTAAAGTTAAAGTCATGCATACTTAATGAACTGGTGGCCATTGCCACATACAAACGGCTTTTTAACAAATACTATACACTTTATTGAAAAAATTCTTCCTGATTATGTTATAATAACACCTGATGATCATCTTTTTGGGACAGGAAAAAGCACGGCACTCCATCTTTAAGGAAGCAAGCTGGATAATCGTTCACTTTGTGATAAAAGCATGAAAATTGGTACACGTATAGCCAAAGACATTCTAAAAATATTTGGATATGGAGGCATTTTGAATTCCAAGATGGCCCCCCCAAAATCCAAGATGTCTGCCCAGAAATGTGTTTTTTCCTTCATAACTTGAAATGCATTGATTTTTACGCCCCATAAATGTATTGAACATTAATACAAAGTTGGCCATTGCGGACGATTTGGTACCAAGCACATGTCTGTATCTCCTATGGTTCTCGAGATATATAGGTACTTTCACAGATTGAGGAGAGCAAGACATCATTGACATTGATTTTTGAGTCAATCAAATTGTGATACAGGCATGGGAATTGGTACACACACTCTTCAAACCCCACTATTTCTAAAAGTACTGCATGCTCTGCAAAATTCCAAGATGGCAGCCCCCAAAATCCAATATGTCCGTCCAAAAATGTGGTTTTTCATTAATAACTCGAAATACGAAGATTGTAAGCCCCATAAATGTATTGAACGTTAATATAAAAGTGGGCATTACGGACATTTTGATACCAAGCACATGCCTGTATGTACTACGGTTCTTGAGTTACAACATATAGGTAGTTATGAGGCACCATAAGGGTAACATTTTGGCATGTATCACTCATTTACTCAAAGATCCCTTTATCACCATGTCTACTATATTCAGGAAACGGACCTACATGGGTCTGCTATCATAAACCACTTCAAGTTTTTCAATTGATGAAACGAGTCGGGAGTTATTAAAACGAACGTGAATGCTGTTCCAGTGTTAAATTTGCTACGCACATTTTGCGAAGATAAGCCTAGCAGAATTGTCCTGTCTGCGCATCACACTGAGTCTGTGCTTCACAATAAGAGTATATGTAAAGTGGACGCACCAAGTGTAGCATGTGTCATAATGTCAGGGTATAATATGCTAATAAGTGCACTAGGCTAATACGTGCAATAGCATAATATACTGTATGTACAATAGGCTAATAGTCTAATATATGCACTAGTGCCATAGGGTAATATGTGTAATAGTGCAATGTATGTGCATTAGGGTAATATGTGTAATAGTGCAATATTTGTGCATTAGGGTAGTAGTGTAATATATGCAATAGTGTAATAGTGTAATAGGGATAATAGTGTAATATATGTGCAATAGGCTAATAGTATATTATATACAGTAGTGGCATAATGTAATAGGATATTATGTGTAATAGTGTAATAAGTGCAATAGTCTAATAAGTGTAATAGTGTAATATTTGTGCATTAGGGTAATAGTGTAATAGTGCAATATATGCAATAGCAGTAGAGTGTAATAGGGTAATATATGTAATAGTGTAATAAGTACAATAGCTGAAAGTGTAATAGTGCAATATTTGTGCATTATGGTAATAGATGCAATAGTGTAATAGGGCTAATAGTGTAATACATGTGCAATAGGCTAATATTATATATATACAGTAGTGTAATAGGGTATTATGTGTAATAGTGCATTAAGTGTAATAGTGTAATAGTGTAATAATTACACTATGCCACTATTGCATATATTACACTATTACCCTAATGCACAGATATCACACTATTACAGTTATAAGCCTATTGTACTTATTACACTATTACACAATTACACATATTACCCTATTGCACTATGACACCAGTGTAACACTATGGCACTATTGTATATAATACACTATTACCCTATTACACTATTACACAATTACGCTAATGCATATACTACACTATTACCCTAATGCACAAATATTGCAATATTACACTTATTAGCCTATTTTAATTTTTACTATTTTACAGTAATTACACTATTACACTATTATACATATTACCCTATTACACCATACCACTATTGCATATATTTCACTATTACCCTAATGCACAAATATTACACATTATTAGACTATTGCACTTACTACACTATTACACATAATACCCTATTACACTATGACACTACTGTATATAATATACTATTAGCCTATTGCACATATACGACACTATTGCACTTATTACACTATGCACTATTGCACTTATTACACTATGCACCTATTGCACCTATTACACTATTACACTATTGCATATATTACACTATTACCCTAATGCACAAATATTGCACTATTACACATATTACCCTAATGCACATATATTGCACTATTACACATATTACCCTATGACACTATTGCATATATTACACTATTACACTATTAGCCTATTGTACATATTATATTATGCTATTGCACGTATTAGCCTATTGCACTTATACATATTATACCCTGACATTATGACACATGCTACACTTGGTGCGTCCGCTTCACATATACTCTTATTGTGAAGCACAGACTCAGTGTGATGCACAGACAGGACAATTCTGCCAGGCTTATCTTCGCAAAATGTGCGCAGCAAATTTAACACTGGTACAGCATTCACGTTCAGTTAATAACTCCCGACCCGTTTCATCAATTGAACAACATGAAGTGGTTTATGATAGCAGACCCATGTAGGTCCGTTTCCTGAACATAGTAGACATGGTGATAAAAGGTCTTTGAGTAAATGAGTGAAACGTGCCAAAATGTTACCCTTATGGTGCCTCATAACTATCTGTATGCTGTAACTCAAGAACCGTAGTACATACAGACATGTGCTTGGTATCAAAATGTCCGTAATGCCCAACTTTATATTAACGTTCAATACATTTATGGGGCTTAAAATCTTCGTATTTCGAGTTATGAATGAAAAACCACATTTTTGGACGGACATATTGGATTTTGGGGGCTGCCATCTTGGAATTTTGCAGAGCATGCAGTACTATTAGAAATAGTGGGGTTTGAAGAGTGTGTGTACCAATTCCCGTGCCTGTATCACAATTTGATTGACTCAAAAATCAATGTCAATGATGTCTTGCTCTCCTCAATCTGTGAAAGTACCTATATGCTGTATCTCGAGAACCATAGGAGATACAGACATGTGCTTGCACCAAATTGTCCGCAGTGGCCAACTTTGTATTAATGTTCAATACATTTATGGGGCGTAAAATCAATGCATTTCAAGTTATGAAGGAAAAACCACATTTCTGGGCAGACATCTTGGATTTTGGGGGGCGCCATCTTGGAATTCAAAATGCCTCCATATCCAAATATTTTTAGAATGTCTTTGGCTATACGTGTACCAATTTTCATGCTTTTATCACAAAGTGAACGATTCCTCTATTTTCTGGAGCTTGGGAGCTGTACTACTAAGAAAAACTACTGACTTGTAATAAAAAAATGGTAAGATAACGTAAGCAACAATTAACAATTAATTAATTAAGGTTACAATTTCCACTCTAACCCTCTTCAAAACACATTAGGGACAGGGATATGGGAAACGGATAAGGAATGTGGGATGGAGTGGAGAGCATGTTCAACAGTATGTGGTATGTGAGGAACACATGCAGCACATTGTGACATATACTTGAACTTGACTACTACTATTTATTGCATCATGGGAAGAGAGAAACGTCTGGACATTGTATATGCCGATGGCTTTTAGTGTAATGCAGTGGTTTTCAACAGGTGGTCTGGGGACCACCAGTCGTCCCTAAGCAGATTCCAGGTGGTGCCCAGCTAAATGATGGACAGTTGGTAACTCTTGGGAGCGTAAAATGAAACCAAATGGACCCTCACAGGACCAATTATATTTAAACATCTTAATTACTACACGATCAGAAAATGTAGAATAATTGTTATTTGGATGGTCCGTAGATAAAATGCAGAATAAATAATGGGCCCTGGTATGAAAAAGGTTGAAAACCACTGGTGTAACATATTGTAGTAAGTACATAGTAGTAAGTACGGCAGCCCGAGTTTGGCCAATAGAACCCGAGAAACAGTTGATTAAAAGGTAATTGTTAAATTCTGATAATCATTCGTTAAGTATATTAACTACTATACTGTACATATAAAACCTGCTGTGTGGAAGCAGAAGCACAGGCATTCTGTGTGTCAGGGGCGGATATAACATGTCCCATTTGGGGGGGGGGGGGGGGGGGGGGGGGGGGGGGGGGGGGGGCAAAATAACATGTTGGAGGGGCAAGAGAAAATGGTATGGTGGCGGCTTCAAGAAAGCTTTAGTCAAGTAAAGCATCAAAAATAACATCAGTTGTTGTTGAAGTTGCAACAGACACGCAGCATGCATAAAGCTAAAGGTCTGATTCAAAGAGTTTTCTGCTTTCAATGATGAAATGCTGTTGGTTTAGTGGTGACACAGCTGTAGTTAGTTAGTAGCAGTAGTAGTGTTTCACATCATTTTAAATATAATCACTTTAATTTGAAATATCTTGGGTTGTGTTGCATGCCATCGTGTTTGGGGGGGGGGCAGTCAGGGCGTTTAGGGGGGCATTGCCCCCCATGCCCATGCCTAGATCCGGCCCTGCTGTGTGTGAGCACACTCACCTCGCGGTACCACGATGTCAGCCAGGCGCATGGTGGGTTCGATGTACTGCTCGAAGGCCGGCTTGACGTACTTGTTGTACTGCTTGATGACGCCCTCGATGTCGCGGCCGCGCTCCGTGATGTCCCTCCTCAGCCGACGCACCAGGCGGATGTCCGAGTCCGCCTCCACGAAGATCTTCATGTCCAACAGCTGAGAACAAATATGTACATTAAACCAGCGGTTAGACGTTTGCCTAGGACAGTGGTTTTCAACCTTTTTCCACCAGGAGCCCACTATTTATTCAGAATTTGAGCCACGGACCACCATTTGATGACATTTTAGCCGCACGGACCCCAAAACTGAAGATTTCTTTTGCTTTTGATCCACCATTCCAGGGTGCATTTTGGAGAAAACAAAACGGGCAAACAGGTTGTGTAGACCTGGGATATTTCAGACATGAATTTTAACTCTTGACTCTCTAAAAATGAAACCAAATGGACCCTTGCGGGTCCATTTGGTTTCAATTTTACGCTCTCAAAGAGTTACACCTGGTTAACCAACTTTCCATTATTTAGCCTGGGGACCACCTGGAATCCTCTCAGGGACCACAGGTGGTCCCCGGACCACCTGTTGAAAACCCCTGGCCTCGGAAAATAGCAGATCTACAACTGTCATGATGCGGTGCTGCGTTGTAGATCTCTCCTGAAAAATAATAATTGTTATGAGACGTATGAGGTTTCCAGTACTACTTTTCGGACCGACAGAGATGACATGCTCAGCTAAGTGATCAGTACAATCATACCTGCAGCAGCTCTTTATCTGCGAACGCCATGATGCCCTCAAAGATGATAACACTGGCTCCATACACGGTTTTCTGTAGGGGGGAGAAGGCATAATAATTATAATCTGTTAATCCTTTGCAGGGAAGTTCATTTGACATAATCCTGAGCTATCAGTGCTGTTACAGTACACGCTCTACACTTAGACCTAAACTTATTAGTGTACCATGTAAGACGATCGATTTTGAGGGAAGCAATTGAAATTCAATCATTTTTAAGACAAGGATCTGCTGAGCACCTTGTGTTATGTTCAGATGGCATCTGGGACGATGACAAGTTATATTCTATGTGGTTCTAATAAAAGAAATAGGTTTGACACTGTCACAGAACGCAGTATTGTAACGACGGCAGTGGAAAAGCCTTCATTGATTAAAAAGGGAATTTCACTGGAGATGACAGATGCAACGATGATGGCTGAAGCGGAACCTCACCATTATTTTTGGTATTTATGCGACACAAAGAACCATTGCAATATAAACCAAATGCAATATTTGTAAACACAACAGAGATCTCAATGAAGTGGACATAAAGAGCCACACAGTCCACTTTATCTGCACACTGTAAAATCCTCAGTGCTGATGCCACTCTGAGAGTCTATAAATGGAACCAGGGGTTCATTTGGTTCTCTGTGCAGTGTGTGCACTCTGTCAGAGTTACATTAGCACTGGGTATTTGACAGTGCAGTTACATAACTGTGGTAAATGAAACCCAGGACGGCCGTCAGGACGGACAAACTGACCGCAAGGCCCAGAGGGGGCAACGCAAAGGTCCATCTGTCTAAGGTGACCCTTTAATGGGACCAAGTACAACAATTTGCCTAATGACTTACTGATGCTTACGATGACATTGTGAGCTTGTAGTTCAGTTTCAGAATGTTCAGTATTGACTAGTCTCTCAAACCGATCAGCTGTTCCACAAATTTGGAATGCCAGAGATTCTGAAACTCCAACTCCACCTATTTGCCTGTGTCAGAATTTGTGTTCAAATAATTTAAAATCATATATTATTCAAATCACAGAATGTTGTTGTGAAGCCCCTTAAAGACCCCTGGACTTTGAAAACCACTGGTGTACAGCACCGCAACCAGTGCGTTTATTGCCAGCCATTTCTTGCAACAGGTTGTGTTCATGGAAGGAATTTGTCCCGTCTAACATCCACAGCCAACCATTCTTCAAAAGTGTCCATGGCATGTTGATGACAGATTCCAACAATAAAACAATATAAATCTTGAGTACACTGAGTTCCTGACCAATCACACCAGATTTTTTTGAAAAATTGGAATCACTTGGGAATTGGAAGGTTCCCAGTTCTATCCTGGGCTATTACTGTCCTTGTGTAAACCCACTGCTCTTCTGGGACAGTTAGTGACTGCGCAAACTGTTCCTGAAGAGCAGGTTGGTGCCGTGCATGTTTTTTCCTCTCCTGTGTGTGCATACCTGCATGTGCACGTATGAGTTTCATCTGTGTGCTTATCTTCCACAGATGAAGATTAATGGTCTCTCACGTCAGTGTTCAGTTCAGCATAGTACAGCGCATAATGCAGGTTTAGTGTCTTTGTGGTTGTGTCACACTGTGTGTGTGTGTGTCCTTACCCACTCCTTCTGTCGTCCGTGCGTGGTAAAGTCGTACACAGGTATTTTGACACTCTTGCCCAGTTTGAGCTTGCGCAGTGTGTGGTTCAGCAGGCCAAAGTCAAAGGCGTCTGGGTGGTCAAAATTATAGTTGTTGGTGGCGGCCAGACTCTGCTGCTCCGGGGTCAGCACCTGACGAGGACAATAGGTCACAGTGACTTTGATGTGACCCTGCAGTAACACACTGTACCACCACTGAGGTATTCTTAGGGCTGGGCTACTACAGGGACAGAATTGACACCGCAACAATACGCTGCTCTAGAATCACTGGAACCCCGGCTGTGGTGCACAGGTTGTGCTTAAGTTTCTCATTTTTTGCCGCGCGTCCATGGCACTTACAACGCCTTGCCTTTTAGTAAATAACCTGCGGGATGGACAAATCAACAGAGTTTCTGTGCCCAGCGTAGCCCCCTGCCATGCTACTTTAACACTGCCACAAGGTCCATCGCTGTGTCAGGCAAGGACCCATGATCTCTGTATTTTAGTCTTTTTGAGGTTTTTTGTAAAGCAAAAGTATTAGTTCTACAAGCTCAAGGTTGTAGATTTGCTACGTTTGATTTGTATTTTAACGGTGAGAAGTAACAGCTTTCCACCAACACCTGCACAGACAGTACATCACCAATCATCACATTTGTAGGCACACAACACGCGCGCGCACACACACACACACACACACACACACACACACACACACACACAACACACACACACACACACACACACACACACACACACACCACACACACACACATCTTGATGAGTGCTGTTAGCACACCTAAATTTAGGCGGGACAAGTACATAGTGACCTCCTATGTGTTGGTGTGCGTGTGTGCGTGTGTGTGGCTGCGTGCCCATGAAAAAAACTCCAGTCCAGGAATTTGGCACAATGTGTGTGTGTGACACTCAAGCACACACACCCACTCTTGCAGCAAGCCAACCACTGTCGCTGTTTCATGAACCACCGTCACAGCACGTTGTATTACCAGATTCCTACCAAGTCAAGGGACTTGGTAGAAGCTCAAGGGAGCATAATAGGGCCTTTATTATTTCTGCTATACATTAATGACATGGACGCAGCCTGTTCATGCCCTTTATTCTTGTATGCAGACGATTCCGCCCTACTAGTGACAGGTGAGAGTGCAGAATCTGTCAGCCGCTCTTTAGAAATTGAATTAAAAAAAAGTCAACAGATGGTTAAACGAAAACAAATTATCCTTGCATCTGGGTAAATCTGAATGTATAGTATTTGCATCAAGGCACAATTTAAGATAGCTAGACAATTTTTCAGTTGAATGTAACGGAGTGAAACTCCAGGAGAAAACCTCAATTACATATTTAGGTTGAACACTAGATCAGAATATGTCTAGCGAATCAATGGCTCTTTCAGTGATCGGCAAGATCCATTCTAGAACAAAGTTCCTAGCCAGAATCGCCAAATACCTAGCCAGAACCACCATGAGGACACTGGCCTCAGCATTAGTCCAATGTCTATTTGACTACACTTGCCTAACCTGGTATAGCGGTATCTCTAAAAATACCAAGGATAAATTACAGACATCTCAAAATAAACTAATGAGGGTAGTACTCTATCTCTCCCCAAGAACCTATATTAGTGCCAGCCATTTTAGAAAATTAAATTGGCTCCCAGTCGACTGCAGAGTACAACAACTGAGACTTGTTATGGTCTACAAAAGTTTTTGCCCAAAATACTTAAAAGGTTACTTCAAGTATGTTAACCAGTCACATAGCCTAAACACAAGAGCCAGTGTAAGTGATCTTAAACCACCAAAATTAAAGAGTAAGGTAGGTAGAAGCTCTTTCAAATATATAGGGGTGGAGGACTGGAATAAAATTCCCAGGGAAATGAAATTTGCCCAGTCTCTCAATCATTGAAAAATTGGTTAATGGGGAAGTTAACTTAGTGTTCGATATTTCTTATATATGTATCCTATTCTATTTATTGACCACTGTTGTAATTGGTCATTAATATGATGTACTTAATGTATTTTGTTGAATCACAATGGAATTAAATCCTATGACTTTTTATGTGTTACCAGATAAATATGTACTGCTCTCTACGAACTGTATCATATATATCAAATAAAATCAATCAATCAATCTTATAAATACAACGTAAATACTGAACCAATGAAGAGGCTGTGACTAAATGATAATGGATCCATAGTAGGGAAGAGTTTTTTTTCCCTCTAAAACGTAACAGCTGTGAACATGCAAGGTTTCCACCCCCCAGATACCATATGAAGAAGACTGATAGGTGCTTGTCCAGCATGGAGCTCATGCTCAGTGCCAGAAGGAGGGTGTGTGGTCATATCAGTGTGACCAGCTGACCCCAGGAGAGGAGAGGAGAGGAGAGGAGAGGAGAGGAGAGGAGAGAGAGGAGAGGAGAGGAGAGGAGAGGAGAGGAGAGGAGAGGAGAGGAGAGGAGAGGAGAGGAGAGGAGAGGAGAGGAGAGGAGAGGAGAGGAGAGGAGAGGAGAGGAGAGGAGGACAGATGGTCTGGACTTGAAGGACAGGAGACCTACATGCTCGGCTGCCAAGTTAGTGTACAGGGGCCTTGGGTTACTGTTACGGTGTCACCAGGCCGTGACAGCCTTACATAACAAGACCGATGCCCCCCCCCCCTTTTAATGGAGGAGATAATTGACTCGCAGAAGAAAGACTTACTGCAGTTAAAACGAATCCTGCTGCATATTGTTGAAAAGTGCGATTTGATTAGCAAGTGTGAAGTCTTATTCGAATCATAATGTGCATCAAAGTAATCAAATTACTCACTCACGTTACCGCATCAAATTAGTTCTCCGCTTTTGACCCATCTCTTGGAAGGGTGAGCTCCAGCGTGCGCCGCGCTCAGGAATCATTTGTTGATTTGACCCCCAATCCATCCCTTTTGATGCTGAGTGCCAAGCAGGGAGGCATTGGGTCCCACTTTTACAGACTTTGGTATGCCCCAGCCGGGAATCGAACCCTGGCCTCCCAGTTTCAGGATGGACACTCTAACCACAAGGCCACTGTCTGGTCCTATCAATAAACCACATTCTACTACTCCCAAAAAATATGGTTTTGCTTTGCTTCAAAACGCAGCAGAGTGCAGATCACTGCACATGTGAATGCAATCGCATCAAACATAACATGGAGTGAATAAGCTATACCATTGTGGGATGAAGATGTTGTTTGTTGGCACAGCACATGAGAAGGAAGGAGAAAGCCCCCAGCTACGTGCAAAGTGCGCTTGTATACAGGTCTGTGCATGACATGTGCACGCACGTTGGGGGGGGGGGGGGGGGGGGGTGCAGAGAGCACTGTCAACAGTTTAAAATGATTACATGGTAATGAGGAATGCACCACATGAGGTGGTCCCTGTTATCAGCTGATCAATCACAGTAAACTGTGTCTAGAGGTTGCTGGACCAACCCTCCACAAACAGGCCTTCAAAGTGTCTTGAAATGGGGAGGCATACTTGGGTTAAAATACCACTGGTCAGACGTACATTGGGGGTTGGCATAGGGATAAGGTCAGGCTTAGGTCAGTGCCCCGTGGGAGGGTAGGGTTAAGGTGAGGGTTTGAGATACAGTAGGTTGTAGTTATCTGACCGATGCTATGTCTGACTAAAAGCATGTACTTTAGGATCCTCAACCCGTGCCCTAAAACAGCGGTTTTCAACCATTTTCATACCAGGGCCCACTGTTTATTCTGCATTATAGCCACAACTAAGGGATTTCAAGTTCGTGTCCACAATTTAGGAGAAATGACTGGCCAAACGTTGAAAATAACAATTCTTCTACATTCTAGAAAAAAGTCATTCAGATGTTTGGATGTTTAGTCCATTTGGTTTCATTTCACAATCTCAAGAGTTACAAATCTATAAGGGTCCATTTGGTGACCAACTGTCCATCATTTAGCTGGGGACCACCTGGAATGTTCTTAGAGACCACTGATGGTCACGGGACCACTGGTTAAAAACCAATTCCCTAAAACACAGCCACTACTTCCTGGCATCCACACCAGCTTGATAAATTATTTTCCCAGCACTTGCAGAGCTGATCAAAAATTCAAAGCTGAAGAATTTAAGGTTTTATGGGTTTCTAATAGTGCTAAAATCACACCTACATCTTATTTACAGCCAATTTTCCTCCTAATTTTTTTTGCCTTCACACAATGTTTGTGGTTGCACACTTTTGTCCATCCATGCGCATGCACACACACACCTTGTAGAAGGAGTCCATGGAGAGCAGGACTACCCATGGCACATCCAGAGCTTCGATGATCTTCCTGGCTACGGTGGTCTTTCCAGAAGCACTCCCACCGCACAGACCTGAAACACCACCAAGCAGAAACACATCAACACAACCAACCCAAACACACTGCATGCTTTTTACTGGCATGTTATGGCCATAATACTGCATGCAGGTACCGGTAGAAGCATAATGTGTCAACATTTCAACAACATATACCCAACATGGCTGGTATCATGTACTACCTGTCAATTATTACATCTCCTAATAGCAATTAGGTGAGCTACCGGCAGTCACAACTGTTTAATTTTATGTGCTTGTCTAAGCTTTTAACCACACTTGTCCCTATTTTTGGCATTTTGGGGCTGAGGTTATCAATAATTTTCTAAATACTGAAATGTGTATTGTATTGTATAAATACAAAATGTAATGTTCCAATGTTGACTACCAAAACAAAACACAGTTAGACCATTATTTTTGTAACTTTACGTCTAGTTTTTGATAAATGAACAAAGTTAGCTGTCCCAAACAATGTACACACGGCAGCAGGATTATCAGGTTTATCTGCAGAAGACATTCTAACGTTTGGTTGGGAATTCCTTTTCCTCTGGCACAAGCAGTAGTGGGAAAATTACTCCATTTTCTTTTATTAGTAAAGTAAAAGTATCAATACTGCAATTTAGAACAACTAAAAGTCTGGAGTTCCAACTCTACTTGAGTAAAAGTACGAAACTACTTACTTTAATAAAAGTACTCGTGCAAAATCTGTCTATTTAAAATGTATACACATTGTGAAACTTGTAAGTCAAACTGCTGATTGTTTTTCCTTTACTTTTTCTGTGCAGTACACAGCAGTTGAAAATGCAACTATGCATTATTCCTTTAATCAACAATTTGTATGTATCTGCATTATGTTTAGAATGTGCATCTGGGCTATCGACTGTCCCAACTCTCCCTGTCTGCACTGCATTGTCACAGGTCCCATAATGAACTCCAACAATAACATTGTTCCGTATTTTAAGGTTGAGTTGGGGAATAATCACAAATTAATTTGACAACTTCGTCCTGCTGCATCATCCTCACATTACAACGATGGAGCTCTCAGAGCAGCAGAACAAACTGAGGTAAAGGTCATTGGACTGAAAATGGTCCTATGAATAACCTTACAATAGGTTAGTGAATGGGTCCTGACTTTGACCTGTTTTTTCTGAGGTTGAATTTCAACATTTTAGTACATGTTAACGTAGTAGCATTTTCATATCTTTCCCTCACTACAAAGTAACTTACAAACAAATTATCAAATAAATGTAGATATGTAGTGGAATAAAAGTAAAGTACAAATACATCAAAATTGTACTTAAGCCAATGCACTTAGTTACTTTCCATCACTGGGCACAAGGCAGTAGTAGCATCTTTCCTTTGCAGTCATTGAATATCTACATGTGTGTGTAGTGATGTTCAATAATGGGACGGGTTGCGCTTGTCAATAGCCATTAGTGGTGCATAAATACAGTATGGAGATTACTTCTACGCCTTCCTGACAACCTGTACAAAGCCAGCTGCTGTCTGGAGGCTGAGTGAGGCAATCTGTGCTAACTCACCATGTGACTGGAGGGGCGACCGCCGGGCAAACAGATTTATTCACACAGGGTTCAATACTGGTGCATTTTCAGTTTTCCCGCTACATGAAATAACTTTGCTGAACATAGCCCATAAACAAGCTTTCAACACACTGCGGTTTGCAAATACGGATGCTGAGCTGAGGTATACATAAGTAGTTAAGCAATGTGCAGTCTGAGTCTGAGTCTGATGATGTATACTGATACCTCATCGCATGACAAATTGTAAAGAAAACAAAAAGCTGTTCTAGAAGCCCACAATGTGTAAAATAGTTAGATCCCACTATGCAATGCATATTGAAACATGTACGAGAATTATTTTGACAATTTCTAGCCAATTCTTCAAATAACAATGGCATGTTCAAAGATAAGGACGTTTTGTTGATCTGCTATTCACGTAATATTGCAGAAGGTTTGCATTCACGACAAGCCCATAGGGTTCATTGCTGGTGTTCAAACAAAGTTGTTATGTAGTTCATTTTATTTATGCAGCTCAACAGCCGTCCATAACCTGTTGAACAAGGTCATTATTTCATCAGGTACATTATGTGCTGTGCAGGTAGACGGTTACACAACACTCTTGACTCCGCCCTGTTCGTCATATCATGGACTACCAGGCCACAACAGGGACGCCATATTGGACCCATCCGGGGATTTTCCATAAAAAGGAAGGAAATAAACAAGACTGCTCCAGCAGCAGTGCTGATCTGTGTGTTCACATTCCAATGGGTGGTATTTTCCCCGCGATGCAGTCAAAAGTCACAATAGGGATCTAAATGGAGGATGCTTTTCACATCAGAATGGATTATGTCGAGAAAACATTGTGGAAAGTATTTGTTTTGAATGGATCTCTATGGAGAGGAGGTGGACATTATGGGGTACGAGACGAACAATACCACTCTGCCTGACAACCACAACACTGTAAGGGTGTAGAATGCATACTAGTGGTGTGATCTGTTGTGTGTCTTTACCGATGACGAAGGCTTCCTTGGACTGGGTTCCATGTTCGTTGTACCACGGCGGCCGTCCGGCCGTGTAGATGGTCCGCTTGGACGTACGCAGGAGCGGCGGCTCTGACTTACACTGGCTGGTGGTCCGTTTCCGTGGCGACAGACCCGTGCTCACAGTGGGGAGGAGCCTGTCCAGTGACCCCGCCTCTCCGCCTCCACTGGAAAATAGGAAGCACACAGGGAACAAGAACATCAACTTGTATGTTTTGTTGGGATTTAAAGGTATTCATGACATTTTTTGTTCCGTGTTGCCTAACCACTCCAATGCCTGGCCATGTGTGTGTATGTCTGGAGTATGAACAGCTGCAATACCATAGGATTGACCAAAGTGGCACTGTTGAGGTCTTGACTGTGAGCACTATCATTATAACTGTAGTCGGTAGTGATGCTCTGCCTCTCCGCTCTGAGCCTCTGGACATGTGGCCGGTTACCAGTGTAATGAGCGCAACTGCACACAATCTTTTTTAAATGAAAGGCATGCACAGTGCGCACAGACTGTATATCTACAAGCCCACAATGCATTGCATTGGCAATGTGAACTTGTAGAGTGGCTATATATTCATTCATCTGGAGTGGAGAGCTACGTGGCTGCAACAGGCTACACACAGCCAAGTGAGTGAAGTGAACAGAATGTCATGACAAGATTCATCAATGTCACCTCTCTCTATCTCGCTCGGTCTCTCTCTTGATTATACAATCATTCCAAATGCTCATTTTAGCTTGATAACCAGCTAATTTGGCCTGCAGGGGAGACTGCAGGTTGGGTCTTCTCCTTATGTTTAAACTGAGATATTCTTGCACGTCATTATAGGCTACTTTTTGCTTTTGCGGGCTGCAGGCTGGGGCGGGCCGTTGATTAAAATGTTGCGGGACGGGTTGCTACGGACGGGCTGGCAACCTTGGCGGGACAGAGCGGATCGGGTTATGCAAAAAAGCCGGCCCGACCGTGCATCACTAGTAGCCAGCCATCGGTCTGGTTCAGCAGCCTGCACCGCTCAGTTCACACAGGTATGATTGCTTCTTTGTTTGTTTGTTTTTTTTCGGTTGAATGATTTTTCTACTAATTTACCATACAATTCAAGCACAACTCAATACAAGACTGACAAACCAGTTTGTCATTTCATCAAACATACAGAGACAAACAAATATTCACTTCCATAGTCAGAAGCAGAAGATCATAGTGGGAGGGTGGTGGAATCATATTTTCACGGAGGCCAGTTTTAAATTGCAGTTGTCGTGGGTGGCCTTTGAGAGTGGTGGAGTCAAGGAATTTGCACGTCTTAATGACTGTTGGTAGGACGTTCCATATTTTGGTGACATCCTGTACGATTTTCCCAAAAATCGAATAGAAAATAAGAAAGAAAAGAAAATTGGATTCGTTCCAAAATCTTACAGGATTTCTCTATCCGAGTCATGTAGGATTTGTTGACTAGGGCTTTCTCAGTAGCAAGGAGTTCTGGCTTCATAGAGCGGTAAATTATACAACTCCAATGTCATTAAATGTTTTCATGCAGAATGCTGACATCTATTTGCCCCTCATCCGCAGCTTCATGCACAAATTAAGATCCCGGTGTGGCCATGTGGCACATATCTTTACTCTGTGACACCCCCAGCTCCCTATTTTCTATTATCAGTTGTCTGTTTGCAATCAATAAAGGCAGAAAAAAGATCTGGTTGTTTTAAGAACATTAATTGTAATAGACTAGGCTATTCTAGTGCTCATTACTTACTGACTTTTTCCCATCTACACCAACACCACATATTTTTACCAATGATAGATTATTCTTTGGATGTAATGTTTGTGAGCTTATAGATCTACTCTTACAATTTTGTGGAAACTTTAGGGAAACTTTTCAAATTGATTGCTTTGATGCTACACCCTATACAAACTATCATGAGGTGAGTTTTGCCTCCGACACTGATAGGTATAATTTGGTTGCATGTGCAGACATGCTTTTAATGCACAGGAACATTCCACTGAGCAGAGAAAGGAATTGACTATGTAAATTATTTTTTAATTAATTGAGGCTACAAAACTTTACAACTCTGCTTAAACAGTGCATACTGTGCTATACTTCTATAACTTCCAAGGTCCAGTGTTGTTGAAGACTACATGCAAATAACAAACTAACCCCATTCAAAACAGGCTGGCCTGCTCCATGTATGGGAACAGGCCAGCTGTTTCCAACAGCAGAGAGTGAGAGATTTGATTAAAAAATAACTCTTCGAGTACTGACAAAAAGTTAACTCTACCATTCATCATGACTCGACACTTTCACAGTTCACTGACTATATCAGAAAACAGCTGGCGGGAACCAAAAAGAAGTGTCATAAGTCTCAGGTTTTGATCTGAGACAGCAAATTGGCAAATTAACGCTGACCAAAGGCTTCCTCTTACAACAGCTGATTGATGCAAGAATGCAGTTTCTCCATGAAAGACCAGACGGACAAGGGAACAGTTTTTCTCCAAAGGACAATAATCATTCAAAACGACAGATATTCTGACCCATTTGCTGACCCCTGGCTTGGAAAAACGTCCCTTAGAGAGTGCTGATTCAATCAAAATAGCAAAAATAGCCAATATACACAAGCTCACAAAGAACACCTCACATGGCAATGCCTCATGAGCTTGAAAGTTTTCATTTATGGCATCATGCATGAAAAAAGGACACCAGGATTGAAAATGATTAGGCCTTAGATGGGGTGAACTGTAAAACACACTTATATTATGTTCATGTCAGGCAGAAACCTTGTATGTCTGTATTTGTTCTCTTTTTTGGTAAATAAATTAATACTGTACTAATTTGATCATACTACAGCATCACACAAAACCATCAAAGTTGAGTAGCAGATCCACAACCTCACTAAAACATTTCATTATATATGCAAAATCAAAAAGAAGAGCAACTTGTAAATGTTCAGCTTAACCCAGGTAACAGTTGCTAACAACAACACCTACTGCAGTATCCGGGAGACCCACACCTCTCCCATTGAGCTCTGCAGAAATCCAGACGCCATGTGGAGTGCAGTGAATGATCTGTCCGTCCGTCTCTCTGTCCGCCTTGATGTCCGTCTGTCTGTCTGTCTGTCTGTCTGGGTGAATCAACAACCAGCCCTGCTACTTTCACTGTCGTTTTACTACTGAACAGAGTTTTGTTCCAGACCAGATTTTTGAAGACCACTAACCCACCAGTGCTGATGTTATCTCTCAGGGGTCAAAGGATAGACAGACAACACAAAGAATGAGCGAGAGAGAGAGGGAGGGAGAGAGTCCTCTTATCTCCTCTTCAGCTCACCTGTGCTAGACAGCAGCTGGTGA
Source organism: Benthosema pterotum (assembly GCA_039105355.1). Lineage (NCBI taxonomy): Eukaryota > Metazoa > Chordata > Actinopteri > Myctophiformes > Myctophidae > Benthosema > Benthosema pterotum. The sequence continues at coordinate 32,856,816 of CM076968.1, forward strand.
TTGAAGGATAACACAGGGGGCACACATACGTACTGTAGTGCCCAGGTGGATGGATGCACTGTTGCCATGTCTGCACTGCAACGTTTGGGCTTGTATTACTGTAAATTATCTTAGAAATATTGTATATTTTGGTAGTTGGCAGGTTGCAGATTTTGTTGCAGTGTAGAGCTTATTTGGACTTTCCCTACCCCCTCTGAAGTTGTTTATATCAGTGGTATTTTTTTTCATCTACCTGCTATCATGGAACCCCAGATTAGTCCCTCCCTAAATCCCATCTGAAATATGTTGGTAGATAACTGATATAGGTTTAAGTGCTCATGTCTTAGGCTCTTTTGGGCAAGTTCCCGTAGACATGTTGCTTATTTCTCCCACAAAATGTGGCAACAGTGCATGTATGAACTTACAGTGCAAGGTACAGTACAGAATGGGGTTATCAGTTAAAAACCAAACCAGAGTGCCATAAAAGATTAGAGTAGTATATGGAGTCTTGCCCTTGCACCGTCCCCATGATTACAGAACTTCACACAGTACTTCTTCTTCCCTCTTGTAAAAAAAAAAAAAGCTGTAAAAGCAAAAGCCTCATGACCTGAACTAAATGTGTGACAGGATCAAAAGTCCTAAAAGCATGATTTATAGCTCAGAAGTTTCTATTCGCCACACAACACAACACCAGTCTACGGTTGTGCGGTATATATATATATCAATTACTGTAAGCAATAAGAACCAACAGCAAAACAGCGAGAAGCTTCTTTTAGGAGAGACAGATGCAGGAATCCATCTGTGCCTCTCCTGCAGCTTGCAGGACCAGTTGATAATAATAGTAAACAGTAAACAAGACAAGAGTAAACAAGTGGGTGTCTCACACACAGACACACAGACACACAGACACACAGACACACACACACACACACACACACACACACACACACACACACACACACACACACACACACACTAAAGGTTGGTGCTGCAGGCTATAGTTCGGTGCAGACGGGTCGAGCTTCTAATTTTGTACGTTGTACAAAAACACTCATTAACAATCCGACACATTATATGTTAACTGGCATGCCTAACTTATTGCCACACTGGACTACGGCAACCCAACACAACTCAAAACAACATAACACAATTGTGTTTGGAAACCTGTTGTCATAGAATTACAGCAATTACACAGGACACTGGACATGCAGGTACAGAAAACGAGATCCCACTGAACGCAAACCTTCATGAAAAGCAATAAAAGCAGCTAGCATCTGAAAATGTTATATAACTTCAAACTCCAAACTCTAAAAAGGACACAGGCTGTTTTCCCCAGACTGAACAGGTTAAGGCTAATTAATGTCACATAATTTGCACAACACAAGCTGACAATGCGTTACAACATCTCCCTGTGCTATTTCTGGCTAAAGGACTGGGTTGTGGAAGGAAAACAGTGGCAGCAGAACCAACACAGTTGTTGTGACTCAGGTCCATTTTCCACTAATAAGTGGTCACTAAGGGTCTAAACACGTTGGCCTCTGCATGCCGCACCCACTGTCAACATTTGACATACAGTAGTAAAATGTTGAAAATAGGTGGAATTCCCCTTTAAGCCTAAAGTGCAGTAGCTCCTAGTAGTCCCTCCAGCCATTACACAGTGACAGCTGACAGCCAGGGAAGGACGGGAGTGCTGGGATCCCTGGGTGACTTCTCACAACAACAGGGGAGTGGCCCCAAGCAGCCAGGCAGCAGCAGCAGCACTCGTAAACCAACTACTGACATGCATGCAGGCAGCTCACCTGGAGCTACCGTACAACCAGCCCAACCAACTGAACAAACAAACACAAGGACACAGCTAACAACTAAACCAACAGATACAAGAACAAGGAAAGGGCAGCCAAAAGCGAGTGGAAACAACAACCAAGAATAAACTCCAGTGCACTTACCTGTCCTGTCGTAGGGTCCAGCAGCCAGATATCCGAGCGCCCGAGGAAAGTGAGTTCATACTGCGATAAACAGCAGGCAGGCTTCCCAGCACTGCGGGGAGCTCTACTACTTAATGTGTTTCTGTTTTAGACGTTAAACTGGGCCACCGAGGGAGGGAAATGCCACAAGCACGCACATACATACATACACACAACAGACATATACACATATACTCTCATACATATACTGTACTCTCTCACACACCCACAAACTCAGAACAACAACAACACAGCACTTAGTGCCACTACTAGCCTCTGGTGAGACACATCCACCACAGAGCGATAGAGAGAAAAAGAGAAGAAAGAAGGAGGGAGAGCTGCAGTAAATACAGAGAGAGAGAGAGAGAGAGAGAGAGAGAGAGGCAAGGACTGGGGAGAGAAACGAAACTATGCTTGAAACATCTGTTTTGTTTTCTATTTACTCCATTCAGTGTTCTGGAAACAGAGAGCTATGCAGACAGAGAGAGAGACAGACAGAGACAGAGAGCGCATTAGGAAGGAGAGTGCTTTTTCCCTCCTCTTTCTGCCCCTGTGTGGAGCCCCGCCCCCCCTGGCCGTGCCATGCCAGCCAACAAAACGTAAGAGGATAACCTATCCTCCAGATTATGTTCGTTACGCTGTATTAATAGCAACAGGTTAAAGCCAGACCTCCCTCTCTGCTGGCATGATATGACCCCCCCCCCCCCCCCCCCCCCCCCCCCCCCCCCCCCCCCCACAAACACACACACACACACACACACACACACACACACACACACACACACACACACACACACACACACACACACACACAGACACAGACACACGGATGGACAAGTGTTGCCAGAGTTTGCAAATGAAATATGTAACCACGCGTCTATGAAGTCAATTCCTAAAGGAGGGACTATTACAGATTATGTACTGTAAACCTATCCGCATTGGATATTAGTTAGTCAATAGCGGCGATCTGCGAGCCCACAACAAAGCATTGCTACTAGGTGTGTTGTGCAAACTCAAACCTTGCAGATCAGCAATGGATTAAAATAGGATATATTCATTTACGGCGCGGGGGGGGGGGGGGGGGGCAGTGATTTACCCAACATTTAGAAAGCAATAAACAAATAAATAACTACACTTTAGAAGCACGTCGAATGTTTCCAATCCTAGCCCAAAGTCACTTATAATAAGCAGGCATGGCAACTCTGACTTAAACACACACACACACACACACACACACACACACACACACACACACACACCACACACACACACACACACACACACACACACACACACACACACACACACACACACACACACACACACACACACCACACACACACACACACACACACAGGCAGGGCAGCATGTCATCTGTCTCTGACAGTCACTGTCGCAATATTTTACAGGAGGTGATGAAGAGAACAGCTCACATCCAGACAGGGAGAGGGTAGGTAGGTGTGTACTCTAGGTAGATACTGTAGGTCATTTGTTTTCGTTTTGAGAGAAATGCTAAATTGCTAGATAAGAGCACCTGTCTGCATTTTTACAACTATATAAGAAATCACCCCACCCAACTTTTTTCCTGTAAATTTAAGCCTACAACAGGCTAGTATTCATCAGGGAGTGTTGGGTGGGAGGAGTAGTAACAGAGGTGTCAAGTCCTCTCATTGGGGGCTCCTCACTGGCAGATGAGCCAGGGAGTATAGTCAGTATACTACAGCTGCGACAACACAGAAATGTGGGAATACATTTGTGATGCAGAATACAGTATATTCAACAGAAAACGTCTAAAAATACATGTTTTTTTTCATTCGGTTTTGGTCCAAATTGGCAGAAAATACTGTGTCACTGTATCACCAAATAGTGTGTGCAATTCATGTATCCAAAAGTGCTGAATACTGTACATGTTTTATGGACCCATAATACTGATTATTATAGGTTATGGTCATGGCAACAATGGTAGGAAAAAAATATAGGCTATAATATTAATCATATCCGGATATTCGCTATTTGTTTTTTTCGGCCACCTGTTTCTTACACTCAGTTTCGAACAAGAATTGTCCTTCTAGTGCCTCCCTAGAATAAATCCATTCAGAATAATTGGGGGGGGGTCAAAAACAATAAATATGATTTGAGACTTGTTTCAACCTGCAATACGGTAACAGGGTTGGAGACATCAGTCACAGAGCCACTAACAATGACTGCACTTGGACTTACTAGATCACTGATTCACAAACTGTCTCATGGCACCAACCCCACTCATAAGAGACATGGCTTTATGGTGTTTAAAACTGCTATACAACTGTAGGCTATACCAAAATTCAACATCACCTTTTAGGACCTCTAGTCTATAATATGAGGAGTTATAGTGATTAAACAGCTATGGTATGTTGGTGTGCTAATGAAATATTTAATCAGTGCCGAGTCACTGTGGGTGTGGCGTTTAGGGCTACTCCCAGAAACATTCCACTGATGTGTAGTGTGTTTGACTAATGAATTAGCGTTCTCTTAGTGGTTTAGTCCCATCTGGAACAATTATGCTTCCTTGTGTCAAATTTGCAAACTTGCCACGTTTCAACCACCTCTCTATAATTTCAATTAGTTAATTCGCTTTCTAGTTTAATTCTAGCTTTAAGGTATAGTAAGTGACTTGGGTGATTTGGAAAACGATCCGGGTCCCTCGGTAGCAAAATGTGCACATGCACCCACTCTACAGTGAGGGGAAGTGCAACAGGCCAACGTCACATACGCCAAGGCCCACCGCCACTCACTCCTGATTTTCTCCCAAAGTCCAAACTGAAACTAGGGTTTTTTGACCCCAGGGGCTCACTGGGGACAGGGAGGAACTCCTTATATGGTCACCACACCCTATAGCAGGGAGGATTAGCCAAAATAGAAGAAAAAAATAACAGTATTTGAATTAAGTGAAATCACTTACTATAACTTTAACATAGACTAGTGTAATGCTATTCTTGTCATGTGTGTGACCATGAATTGATTGCATGGGGCCTAAATGGAAAACTTCTTTTTTGCTTCTACCCTTTTTGAACAAACTGTTTGTCTGTACTCTGTTGGTGTTTTTTTTTTATTCTGATTAAAACTATTAATCAATCAGATATGACTTTTATGTTTGGATGACTTTTCGGTTTGGGGAGGGATGTATGGGCTATCAATGCCAGAATGCGTGTTTTTTTATCACTCAGTAGGCATTCCTACATAACTACCAAAGTTTCAGGTATAATGATGTCACATGCATACCCTCTAGTGTTGACAGTGACATCCTATATTATGATCCTAAAAGCCATCCTCTATTCAAGGCAGGGTTTTATGCATGCTTTTGGCCAGACAGAATTAAATAGTAATGCTTAATCAACAAAGTAAGAGACATATTGTCTGGGTGAGCCAAATCTTTGGCTCCAAGGTAATAGGCATAGGCACCACCTTACCTGTATGCTCTGGCTTAAAGATACATCGCATGGATGCAACTGGGACGTATCCTCAGTGATGTATCCCAAGGTCATCGGGGTTTCGGGTCTCGCAACATCATACCCCTCACTCAGGCGACCCAGCCGGGGTTGATCAAGTCCCGACTTACGTCCCAGTAGCTACTCTCGGTCAGTCCACTAGGGAAAGACCCAAGGCCACACAATCCACTGCTCCAGAACTACTCTACCGGGACTGGGAGAGAACCATACTCTGGCACATGGAAGGACTAGGCTCTGTGGGTTGACTCCTGTCCAGACCCCTCCTACGTCTCACCAGGTCTGCTCCTGCTCTCACCAGGTTGGCACAGGACCTGTGCGTTGCACCAGACTCCCAGCACCAGACATTTCATTCAGGAGCAGTGAATCATAATGGCCCTCCTAACGGCCTCACCAAGGTTTTTGGGCTTCCTCCTCACGGAGGACACAGGCTGGGGCGCTAACCCATACTGCTCACCCGGGTGCCGTCTACATTCCGGCTGTCACCCGTCTCTCCGGTGGTCACCAGACTATACCCGGTTGTCACATAGTCTATTCCTATGAGCCACTATAAATAGAAACTAAAGGCTTAAAGATACATCGCATGGATGCAACTGGGACGTATGCAACTGGGACGTATGCAACTGGGACGTATGCAACTGGGACGTATGCAACTGGGACGTATCCTCAGTGATGTATCTAAACTGCTTCTAGCTAAAATCTACAGTATTTGTTGGAGGAGAGTCTACCTGGCTGTGGTCAGTTATTATGATATTATACACGAGTTTCTAGCTTAGAGTAGATCTATTTCCAGTGGAGAGGGAAAGTTGTGGATCAAGGGTATAGGCCCTGGAGGACCCGCCTGTTGGGTGACAACCTCGGATGTCCAAAAATAAAAAAGAAATAACTCACATATTGGACTCCACTGTCATCAGCAGGCAAATAAAACAAATGAGTGGATATGTTGTAAGACAGATAATGTTTTAGACTAGAGACTGCCATGATGATGAGCATGATCAACTACTGCATTCATTTATGGGAAAAACACAAAACGTTAGTATATGAAGATAAGAGTTATCCGCCCTCAGGCAAGAATAGGCTGTAAGTTAATAACTGAAATTTACAGGACATGGCGGTACGTCAAAATAAATAATGTACTATGGCCAACAGAGGCCATATTATTTATAACTAGACATGAGGTGCCTCACGCCTAGAGTTTGCGCCATTGTGCAGCCTTATACACTGGCAACTGGTGCTCACTCAAAATTGGAAAAACTTTGAGTAAAGTATTTTTGGACACTTTGCAACACTTTCCATCTTTCGTCATAGGCAACGTAACTTTTGAAGATAAGATGACATGAACATGACATGACTGCTGACATGACTGCTAACATGACTGCGAAAGAGTATGAATGAATGAACAGGGAGATAATGCAGCAGTAATGGGGAGTAATTGATAAAAAATGGGAACAAAAAGTGTTGCATATTGTAGTGTTGTATATTTTTGTTGAGTATAGTTATAGGAAGCAAATGGAGCAAGCCTTGGGTGTATAAGTCAGTGTCCAAAAGGAACCAAATGGACCTGTTAGATATGTTAAATCATGTCTTTGCAATTAAAATGAACACTGCAAGAGCTTAAAAATGTTCTCTTATAGGGTTCATTAGGAGTCCTTGTAATGTAAAAGTTTGTATAAAAGTTTGAAATAACGTTTTTTTTTTAATTATTACTACTACTACTACTACTACATATTCACATGTGTGCTTGGACGATGCAATGTCTAGTAGGCCTATACATTAGTGTACATGAAGACGCACGCAGTCATACTCACAGGCGCACGCGTGCGGCCGTGCGCACACACACAAGCGCGGGAGAGAGAGAGAGACGGGATATGGTGCATGGAATTAAAAAGAAACAGTGTCGTTGTGTAGACGTGGGCACTGGACAGTGTAAACGTTAATATGCACGGGCAGCATGTGCGTGTGTGCGTGTGGACAGAGTTGCATGTGAGGATTCGTGAAGGTTTTTTGGGCACGCACTTACGACTGCATTAAAGCCATCTAATGTCAGAGTTGCGACATTGAGGGGTCAGAGACTGAGCGCTCGATCTGCTGTTCATGCAGCCTGAATAGGAACGTCACATTGGAGTTGGGAATACATTGTTTACAATGAGGGTGCCGCAAATAAGATCTATTTTTGGCCATGTGTAAAGTAGCCTATTGTAAAGTAAGTAGCCTAGTGTTTATGTTGTGTAAGTAGCCTATCTAAAATAAAGGGATTTAAGATCATTAAAGCTGGGCTGTTGCCTGAGGCCACTGCATTTCTGCCTACTTCAGGTCCAGGACTTGTCCCTATTTGTTGTACCCATTCTCAAAAGTCTATGTATGTACAATAGCCGCCATTGGACTGGCACCATGAAGTGAGCGGAGTTGGCGTAGCTCTGTCTATACTACTATACTATGGCTCTGGACGGCATGTTTACAGTACGTGCTTGTTTCTGTCTCTGTAGCGACATGCGGCTGAGACGCAAGCTTGTCATCACCACTGTCTCCTATCGTGATGTACGTTTTGTGTGCGTTGGCTGTTGTGTGTATTGTCCCGGCAGTAAAAGCAGTGTGCATACGATACGATGCGTCGCTTGGCTTTGTGACTCCCAGAAAGATAAGTAAAGAGAAGTATTAATAACGTCCGTGTTCTGCGGGGTGTATCGTTAGTTCTAGAGGCTTTGTGGCTCTGAGAAAGAGAAAGTAAAGTCCGTTTTCTGCCTGGCGCGTTGTTACTTCAAGAGAGTAATGTCAGGGGCTGTCACCATCGCATCAAGGGCAGCGTTTTGGTAGTTCTTTGTTGGGCTGACCGGCTCATACAGAAGGGGAGGGTGCAGACAGAGTTTGGAGGCAGAGCCATACAGTAAGAGTAAAGGCAGAGTTCTGAAGCTATTGACTTCTGAGAAAACCTCCTGCAGTGACCATACACTGCAATACCTTCTGTCCAATGGTGTTTATTGCCTTTATTGGACTGGCCCCATAAAGTGAACATTATTACGGTTTTGTTGTGTGGCCCCATGAATTGATTATTGTTGTATGGTTCTGGTGTGGGCACAGGCTCCAAAACGGTGACGATTTTGACGTCACAGTAGCCTAGTCCGGGAGCCATGCAGGCAATTTTTAGTCTGGTAGTGAAATTTGCACAAAATTGATTTTCATAAAAAATGGCCACTGTACAGTAAATATGACAGTTACATGGATGCAATATAGCCTATGCTGTGTGGACATAAGTGCTGGAGGTGTTGTGCATAGTGAGATGTGTGCAAACATTGTAATTTGGTAGGAGAAGCGGCATAAAGGCGAATGGATAAACGGGCAAGCTGCTCTCGCATTATAGTAGCTAAACTAGATGGTACACTAATTAGCTGACCTACAAGCTCATACATTTTTCCTCTGATTTTTTTATTATTAAATGGAAAAAAGAAAATACATGTTTTTCATTCTTTTTCTTTTCCTTTAGATTTTTCTTTTCTATTATTCTTTTTTTTGTTTCTTGAATAATTCACAAAATACTGTAGGTACACCAGGTTGAAAGTAAAATGGTTTAGAGGGCATGGAAAAATGGCAATGGGAAATAATTATGGTGATTGTGCCTTTTCTGTTCATTTCAACCCAGCGATATTTGAGGTTATATCTCAAATAATGTCTGTCAGGTGATTATGCAACTAAGTGTCATTACGTGACTTGAAGGTATGTGCGTCACACTGATACAGAAGCAGGCAAGATAGGACATGAATTATGACCAATACAAAAACATAATGTTCTACCAAGCACACTTTTACAGTCACATCAATCACATTCAGATAATTTCTATATTTTACTGTCTTATCTGTCTGTCATGTACTCAGACAATGAATATACAGTACACAATCTGCAACATCGGGACAGAAGTGTGTGGCTAAAATGTTGACCTCAATCCAATTCTCCTAACTTTCGAGTAAACTCTAATGACATTGGGGGTGAATGTCACAGTTTAAGGGTAATTAAGACTGCTGTAAAGTTGCATCGCTACCTTCAAAATGTGCCACATGCCAAAATGGGTGCATGAGTTTGGTCCAATGTACCAACAGACTAACTGGCCACAGGGTAGTTAAAGTTTTAACCAGCCCTGCACGCCATGGCCACACATTGTCAAATTGTAACAACTATAACACCATATAAACATATTTATGGAGCTTCCAAGCGACAGACAATATATTGTTGTTGAACACTCACAAAGAATTTCTGACGATGATGCAGAAACATTACTGCAATCATCTCCAATTATTGTGATCAACAGGCCGTACTGTATTAGTTGTGACAGGCCTAGCAATAGATCAAGTCCCACAACAAGATTAAAGATAACTTGATTCTGCCGTGCAAAGCAGAGGAGCTCACTTCTGAGTGACCTGGTCACAGAACAGAACTAACTACTGACTCTCTGACCTGTTCCTAGATTTATTTTATATCATTTACTATATAGGCATTTAGCAGACACTCTATATATAAATGTATAAACACACACACACACACACACACACACACACACACACACACACACACACACACACACACACACACACACACACACACACACACACACACACACACACACACACACACACACACACACACACACACCACACACACACACACACACACACACAGTATAGCGCCTCAGAAAATCTAGAATCATAGGTAAACCGGTCAATAATCAGTCTAAACATAATGCATAAAAGAGAATAAGATGCACACTGAAACTATACATCCCACTACTAGGATTCCAGGTCAACAACTAAACCTGTCATCTGTCAACATAACATACTATCTAAATTACACATTAACCCTTGCATAAGCCTGCAGAATGGTGGTCGAGGCTAAGGGCAACTTGCGCTATGGAAAGCGCTATGGGCTAAGATGTAGATTGAAGAGCTGAGCATTCCAATTATGGCAGAAGATTGAGATAGTGACAATCCGGTGCACTCCACCCTCTTGAACTGTTGAATTTCTTGACCTACAACTTGTCAGTACATGACTACATGGTCATCACAGGTCACCAACAGGGGCGGATGTAACATTTCCCAATTTGGGGGGGGCAAGAGAAAATGGTATGGGGCGGCTTCATGAAGTTGCACCCATACCATTTTCGGTTAAAAGACTTTTATTAGGCAAGTAAAACATATCATAATATCAGTTGTTGTTGAAGTTGCAACAGTCACGCAGCATGCATAAAGATAAAGGTCTGACTCAGAGAGTTTTCTGTTTTCAATGATGAAATGGTGTTGGTTTAGTGGTGACACAGCTGTAGTTAGTTAGTAGCAATAGTAGTGTTTCAAATCATTTTTATTTTTAAATATAGGCACTTTAATTTGAAATATCTTGGGTTGTTTTGCATGCCATTGTGTTTGGTGGGGCAGTCAGGGCATTTAGGGGGGCATTGCCCCCCATGCCCATGGCTAGATCCGCCCCTTATATATGGAGCTGGCCTGATCTGACACCTGGACAGGGCCACTGTCACGTTTACAGGCGTTTGTAGAGTGGGTGAAATTAGTTTTGTGCAAGCATGTTTTATAGTTTTCAGAAAGGAAAAGGCAAGGGACAACGAGAGGGAGAGATAGAACAAAATAAATGTGAAATGTGTCAAAAATAACAAAAATCCCATAATTTCCACCCACCGTCTATCCCAGCTATGGTACTGCAACCACAACTACATTATCTCATTGTCTTCCATTAACGTTTATAAAAAAAACAGCACGAAAGTTAAAATGATGGCACTCTCCTTATACACGAATGGCCAACCCTCTGAAGACCGGTGAACGGTGTTGCAGACAAGTCAATGCAGAAATATTATACTGTAGAACATTAGCAAAATATTCTATTATCCTACTGTGTATAGTATACACATAATATAAAAATCCAAGCAGAAAAACCACCACTTTTTGTAAGGTACAAAAAGTGGTGGTAACACTAGCCCATTGGTAAGGTCTGAGGACCGGAACGTCCACTCTTTATATTGTTTCACCATGTCTCAAGAGCCTTAATGTTTATTTTTCACTGCGTGAGGCTCTTTTTTGTACTTTCCTACTGGCCTCTTGCACCTGTACTCGATAGAGGGTATGCATGTGACATCATCATCATCATACTCATGCAGGAACGCCTACTGAGTGCCAAAAACTACTTTCTGTCTTTGACGGGTCATAAATGCAAGCAGAAAACTCCTATCTAATTGCATTGACATTAAACAGCAAAACCCACTTTGCCTTTGCTTCTCGATTTGCCACTCACTTTATGCATATATTTGCATAGCCTCCAGTCTAAGCTGTTTAGAGCGCACAATCTTAGACTTTAGTGCAAAAAGTACCACTACCAATGAAATGATGCATTGCAATGTGTTGCTGTAATAAGACATCAATCAGTATGGCAGGAAACACATGTACTCACACACCACTACACAGCCCCCTAAACTACCCCCACACCCACACACATATTGATATGTATGTGTGAGATATCATGGTGTGTCTTCCCTACCGTCCAGCAACACACCACAGAGCACGATGACATCAACAACACCATGAAACCCAACACTACACTACTGCTCCAACATGCTGTCAGCTGACTGGCTGTGAGATGCAGGCACAGCTGCACGCATACGCACACACATACTTGCACGCGCACACGCACACGCACACGCACACACGCACACACACACACACACACACACACACACACACACACACACACACACACACACACACACACACACACACACACACACACACACACAGGGTTCAATACTTGGGGGTGATTGAAATTAATTTTAATTATTTTCTTCCTGAAAATCTTTTGAAATATTACTACTACTAGCTGCTACTACTACTACTACCACCACCAACAACAACAACAAAAAGCCACTGACCCACTGATGGACAGTAGCTATTATGTCACAGTTTTTTCTGTGTTTAACGTGAATTTAGAGACAGCTGTTATAGAAAAGAAATGTAAAGCGTAAACAATTCCCTGAGCTTGTTGCTATGCCAGTAGTGGTTCTGCTACTGCCACTCTATAGCAACAGACAGATACACACTCCCTCCAGAGGTTAAATCCCATGTTTGTATAACAATGCTTTAAGAGATTTATGCAGCCATTAACTATGTAGTATTTACACTGCTTTCTCAAATCAACTATATGCCTATCTTCCATATTGAGTTTGAGTTTTTTTTATTTACTGTATTTATTAGCACATAAAAGATAGTAGTCCAAAGGCCAATGGAGACCTTCCTTTATACATAATGTGTTATTGAATACCAATGTTGTTGGGAATAAAACTTGTATCTCTGTATATAATTGAATTATGTTGTCACTACGCTGTTGTGCATAACAGTGTTACACATGAGTAGTGATATCTGCCAGCTCACAACATGATCATTTCCTGATATATGCAAGCTTTCTCTCCCAAACAAAGTAGATATAAATTCAATTACACAAACACGTGCACAACTATTGCATGCATTGCTGACACAATTGAATCAGCCGCGCCTTAATCACTTCTTTATAAACCATTGGTCTTCAAACTTTTCCATGTCAACCACCACCAAATTGGTACATCTATCCATTGATGCCATATATGAAAATGTTTTGGCAGAGATGTGCAAAATCGTCCAAATCTTTTCACAAAAGAAAATAGCAGATACTGTATATGAGCTTGTATGCCTTCTACTTTTGGATAGCCAACATTTAGTCAATGTTTGTAAAATGACTGTGATGCTGTACTGAATGAACACATTTAGCTGGGGACCCCCCGGACCCACTGCTCTAAAGTAGAATGAGTGAATAACTCCCTGAAGAGAATGAAACTTGTTGATGGCACACATTTTATAGATACTGTTTCAGACAGAGCCATAACTAAAACATGTTGCCATGACCCAAATGTCAAGGCCTTACCCTTACTATGTATATAAACACTGTTACATAACAGGGAGTACGGTAGAGTCATGTCCCTCTGCATACATACAGCTGTAACTTCACATGTCCAACCAACATGTGCTCTCCCAAAAATCTAAAAGATTTCTGACAACTTTACAATGAATCTATGTATCCACAAGTGAGCAGTATTTGAAATATACATGTACAAACATATTATATATTACGTAAATATGTTTCTATTTGAAAATACAGACAATGTGAATGAATGAATGAATGAATGAATGAATGAATGAATGAATGAATGAATGAATGAATGAATGAAAGTGATCAGAAATGAGAGTTACAGTACAAGTTAAGTACACACTGCTACGAAACTCATAACAGCTGGGAGAATTACAGCACAGTTCAAGTACAAATACAGCAAATCAGAGAAAAAAATGATTGGACAGTTTGGACACACTAGTTAAGAATACACTTGTTTACAATAGAGGCCAACTTGTTCATTTCATTAAGACATTCAGATATGTACAAAATAATTACTTCAGTAAAGTCAGAAACAGCAAAAATGAAAATGAAAAAAAAAAAGTGGAAAAAATCTAATTGTATGTATTTCAAATACTGTCCATTCATGTGAATGTATCATCTATGCTTCTTTTGCTTTAGTATTATATTTTTTACACACTATCGTTTTAATGATATTAGAATAAAAAGTCTCAATGCATCATGTCCCGGTAAAACGGCGCCATCTTGTGGCTGGGTCAGGCATGGGCACCCAGAGAAATGAAACGAATAATACTTCCACTGTAATTACAGTACAGTCACTGACATAGAAGATACTCCCATCAGCAACTTTTAAAATGCGAATGCACATTTAATATTTTGTCTAGGAATGCACTGTCACAAGATCTATGTCATTGATATTTCTGAAATGAATAATTAATTATTTATGTTTTGTCTGTGCGTTCTTTGCTATTTGTGCTAAATGTGTATCACATTGTCTTTAGGGCCTCCAGACAGAAAATATCACAATATAGTCCCTATATGACTACATCTCAAGACCATATTTGTAAAGAATCTCAATCATAATCAGGGGGCGGTAGCTCAGGGGTAGAGTACCTTGCATGGTTTTCGCTCTCACTCGAATGAATGGAATCTACAATCTATGTCAAACGCCTTGGATAAAGCAATGCACCATACAAATACACCAATTTGTAGTCCTGGCTGTAAGCATCTTTCCCCATAATTATTTTACTTTACTTTTACATAATATCTGAAATATATCATTAATCTGAACAAAGTATCTATTCTATTTCCTCTCTTTTACTATAAAATGTAAAAAGTGTTCCATTTACCCAGTGTAACTATGTGTTATTGGTTGTATGATTATTTTGTATTTACATAAATGCATACTTTACAACTTTATTATAACTTGTCACTAGTATATAATTCTTCTTGGGTCTACATATTTAGTAGTCACTTGTTTGGGCCTGCTGGCAAGACAGTTCTCACAAGGTAATCAAATGACACTAATAATAAATACAGTCAGTGCAGACTCTCTGGCATCATGCAGCTATCTATCTGCAATTTGCAACGCTTAGATTTTTATAATGGGATGGATCTAGAGTTGCAATACCATCTACTGACTTCCTAATAATAAAACATTCAGTATTTAGTAAAGCATTTGTTTGATAATAAAAAAAAATCACCACCATGTTATGAGCTACTTTCTGTCAATAAATTCTCTGCAGGTGATTATGTTTCTACTGAATGGCTGTGTCTGTGTACCACATGTTTATAATTTGCACATAATGCAGGACTCTGCAGGCAGCAAGGCGACCTGTTAATGCAAAAGAGTGCTTCCAAACTCCAGCACTTTTATTTATTGACAAAAAGTAGCCTAGCGCATAACATGTCTATGAAGGATTTTATCAAAAACTAATGTTGATGACAATGTTGATGACTTACAGTATGTTGTTTAATACAAGCAGATCGCAGATGAGATTTGCATTATTGTGGAGGGATTTGCAACTCTAGATTCACCGCATTATATGAAAAAACTACATTAGTTTAAAAATTGCTAATGTCATTCATATTATATTGCGCCTATTCCAGTCAAGGCGAACCAGCATAACATCTCCTTTTACAGTAAAGTGGATGTGGGACGTGACAAAATGATGTTATGACCGCATCTCATGACTTGAAGGGTAGATAATTATAATAACCCATTACTAACTATAGGGAGAGAGTGGCCATTCTCGAGGTACATCATTTAAACACCGATGTAGCAAATAAAAACGTCTAAACAGTGACTGTATAACCACATTATAGAACACGTTGTTACGGTAGTAACTTCCTGCCTTATAACTCCGCCGTACCACTGTACAGTGTGTACTCCCACGACTGTGTACTGTAAAGCCTGCCGAAAAAAGACCATTGACCACGATGGCAGTCTGCAGGGAACAGCAGCAGTACACCAGAGCCAGAGTAACCCAATACAGAGTTATGCAAACTCCGTTCACTTCATGGGGCCACTCTAATGCAGGCTCTTCTAGACTTACATTGAGAATGGGGACGACAAATAGGGACAAGTCCTGGACTGGAAGTAGGCAGAAGGTCCACAGATACGGCAACAGTTCAGGTTTAATGATCTTTACTGCCTTTATTTTAGATTGTTTTGTAGTAATGGTACAACATAAAACTACGTATTTCAATCTCCAGCTTGTCCCTCTTTCAAGCTGTAGGAAAGAGGGGACTGACCCGTCAACGTCGCAAGTTCTCGCAACTCCTCTATTAGATGGCTCTGCGCGACAGGTCGTACTTTAACGAAGATGCCACAGCACACCACAGCCAATCTGAACATCTCGTCCATTTAAACATCTCCTGCTAGTCTGGCGTCTGGACCGAACGGTCGCTTACCTGTTCGACGGTCCCGTGGAAGATCTCTGATCCGCCTCGCACTGCTCCATCTTTGAGAGCCCAGTGCTTCCTCCTCGACGCACGGCAGACATTGTTGTTGTTCCTCCGTTGGTTGTTGACAGTCAGCTGCTCGCACGCCTCGTGGGACGCTATGAACTATGGGACATGGAGTTCAAAACCTGTGTTTCGCTGGTGGTTGGAAACCTTGTATGTCTTTCTCCCAAACAACGTTTAATGGGGAAAAGGAACCACACGTGTTCTAAATTGTATTTAAGCTATTATTTACACACACAAAAAAATAGTTGAGAGGGGGCTCTCAACTATTTTGAGAGGGGGGTCATTGATTCAGTATTATTTATTTTATTTTATAAAACACACAGACACACTTACCTGAATATAAGACCACACCACTCTGGTTATAAGACAAGCCCCATTTTTCAAGACTCATTTGTGTAAAAAGAACATTGACTCGTTTATTTTAGGATATTTCATTGGGGGGAAAAAAAACTCCCAGAAAGTAGCCCTATTATATCTACTAGTTAGCTCACAAGTTACAACATTCTGCATTTCATGAACACCATAAAGTAAGTAAGGTGTTCATTTAGGATTGGTGGGGGGAAGTCCATGAAAAAGTTTAAATATGGAGGACATACAAGGTTTATGACCACCACGGCCGTCCCCAAAACAGACTACAAGTCCCAAAATACCACACACCTGTTTTTTGCGATCTGTAAATCATGTAGCTCACTTCGTAATCATATAAGGATCTTTTCCTCATGGGCGGACACTGCATGGATCCTGTCCTGTCCTGCAACACGTGCGCTGACGTTCTACTATTGTAATGTTAGTCCTGATGCCTTATATGCAGTACCCCTATGTGTAATGCATCCAAATGCATGATGTCGATGTCACTCACAACAAAACACAAACTGTCTATATGTTACAGTTCAAGATTATTAAAGTTTATTTTTTAATCAAATCCACATGTGATCAGAGCCACTCCACCAGACTAATAAAAATATGTATGTCGAACATGGTAGCCTGCTATTATAGCCTAAAGGAAGTGAAACACCAATGGCTTACTTTGTGTTACTTTATTGTAAGGTATTTTATGTGTTGATTGGACGAGATGAACTAGATACAAGAATTGTTGCCCCAAAACAAAAGGGCCCCAGGGCAAATCTGGTGCAAGATGCAACATCTGTAAAAGCCTACACCTCACTTTATTCCTAAATGTAACCTCTTTAAAACTAAGCCTAAACCTTTTTAAATGTAACCTTATCACAACCCCTCCATGTGCCCTTTCTGGATGCACCATTAAAAGAAATCCAAATAACTGAATGAACTAGTGTTAAAGAATTAAAGAATTGGGAGTTCATACAACTCAATTAGTTGTGGATTTAGGAATTGGTCAGTATAGCCTACACCAACTAGATGAAGATGAGCTTAAATCATTCAAATAATTATAAACCCAATTTGTCCCAAGGACAAACTTTTTCAGATTTCAGTTAAGGGACTTCTTAACAAGCATTAGGACTGGGAGGCAGCCATGAAACCCACTCTTATTGAGTTTTCTTAGTCCTGTGTCCAAATAATACAAGATTAAAGTGAAATGGGAAAATGAATTGGGTGTAGAAGTAACATTGGACACATGGGAGGAGGTAGTGAAGCACATTTTGTAACCACCTCAAACACATGGAGAGAATTTAAATTCAGGACTCCACAAATAGTTGGCTACTGTACTGTCCCGATATAAGATGACTGTGGTTATAAGACCCCCATTTTTTAAAACTCATTTGCAAAAAAAGAACATTGAATGTCAAATAGTATAGCCCCTGAATGACACATTTTTTAGGATATTTCCATTGAGAAAAAAAAACAGTCCTAAAAATTCAGGCCAATAAAATGTGGAGCACATATGGTTGCAAATCACTCATATTCTGCCCCAAACATGCCCCAAATTTAGATAATTCTGGAAGGAGATGACCAGGTCCACCTCTTTGCCCGTCAATTATCCATATTAAAGAAATAATGACAGCCCATTACATTTTTGGACCAAAACATAAACATATTCAATAGGCATGCCTAACATTATAACCTTAACCTATAACTTTTACCTCAGTAAAATAACCAATAACCATTTAACCATCAACAAAATAGGGGTGAGTGCTGATTTTTGGGAGTTAGCATGAACATTCTGGTTACCAATGAAACTGGTATCCCAACCTGAAGATATATTTTGTATATATTTATAGTTTTATACCATACGATAACAATGTTTACTATCAGAATGTAGACCTACTTCAAAATAATAATACAAATAAATCATTTACAAAACCTTCAAGTGTTTCATTGTGTACTACACATGGCAGTAAACAATAACAGCAACTTAGTCAACAACATTTTTATTAATTAGTTCAGGGATAATAATGCACAGGTAATACAACAAGTTTGTGGGGGTGTGGGGAATTGTAACAGTTCAGACTCAGAGGAGGGCTGATGCCTCCATCGGTTAGGTACTATACAGCCTAATTTAAATCATGGACACCTGCAATACAAACGTATAGGAACATTATTAGTTTCATTTCACCTACACAGTAAAAACCCTCAGTGTTAATTTATCCTTTTGTAACCCAGAAAGAGCATACAAATGTAACCAAATGGAATCGTCTTATGCATATCCATTTGGTTAGGTTTGTGCACTCTCTTGGGATACATTACACTTAAAAGATTCGACTGCATATACCCTAGCCATTTATAATCCATCTGTCATACAACTCTCAACAGTAGCTTCATCAGGTATCATGTAATGTAGGTCGATGCACATGTCCTGTTTTTACCAGTAGGTGGCATACAAAGTGATCCACTCTTTTAAAGGTTCTGAAAGGGGGGGGATAACCTTAGTTTGGAGGGAGGTTGGGGGGGGGGGTAACATTGCTGACAAAGGGAAGACAACTCCAGCCTGCAGTATCCCCTCAGATACAAAAAGTCACGCCACACACAGTTCCAGGTTAACTAGAAAGCTCCAACAACACTCCTAATTCAAGCCTATTTCATGGGATAGTAAGTGCACTAAAATACAGAAACCAACACACCGCACGTACTGTACTGTATTGTACTCACGCCTCGATCTTCGTTCCTTATTTAGAATATAGATCATCATTATATTATAAAGGACTGTCCTCCATGTCAGTCAATTCATTAACGAATTAATGTGCATCAAACTGGATAAAACAAACAGTGTATTCCAACACATTAGGCCTACAATGTATTTTTTTCATGATTTTCTTTTTGTGGACTACAAAACAAGTTTAAAATGTTTTTTTCCTTATTCGTTTTAGATTTAATAATATGTAAAAGCATTTTAAAGCAAAACAAACAAAAGCCAGGTAGTGTGTGTGTGTGCGTGCGTGTGTGTGTGTGTGTGTGTGTGTGTGTGTGTGTGTGTGTGTGTGTGTGTGTGTGTGTGTGTGCGCTTGCGTGCATGTGTGTGTGTGTGTGTGTGTGTGTGTGTGTCTATGGGTGCGTGCATGCGTGCGCCTGTGAGTGGGCGGGATAGTAAGGGAGAGTATGGTGGTGGGGCAGAGTAAAAGAAAGCCATACAATTCTGAGAATACACTTATCAATATCAAAAGCAAGCCAACAAAAACAGCTAAATATGTGTGTATGTGTATTGCTGTTTACTGTACTCTCTTCTAAACAATGTTTGCAATTCTAGCCTCACACTGCGGGATATGTGCGTTTCTCCACATCCTAGTAGGAAGACAGATAATAAAGGGCGTGATAAAATAGAAAATACTCACTGGTTAAAAAGCAGTGCTAAAACTATCATATTGCAACACCAAAGCTTGTTAGGTAAACATGGTCAAATGTGGCCGTAAATTGATGAAAACAAGAAACAAAGCGACTAATGAGTTGATTCTGTGCCACGGTATAGAACAAACACTCAACCATGAAAGTGTTATTATAACCAAATCATCCTGACATCCAGTCATCATTATTAAAAAGGTGCTAACTCGCTTTATACACACAGCCACTACACAGCTCAGTAAAAGTTCATTTTACTCTTGAGAGCAAATGGACCCTTTAATTTATTCCATTTGGTTTACAAATGGAACCAAATGGATCCCTAAGGCAGTGGTTCTCATTCTCACTGGGAGCCTCACCCTAACAAGCACATGGAATTGTAGTCAAGGCATTCAATTTAGTTTGACTTGGTTTTACAGATAAATATTGTTAACTACAAGCTTGGCTATTTTGACATTTTTGCCTCTTGGTCAATCATTAGAGGTATTAAAATACCTCTGAAATGCAAATACCCTGTATACACCTATTCTGTATGTTGGTTTGTGTACCGTTGAGAATGATGCCTGTTAAACTAAGCCCCGGCTAATAGGAACCACTGCCTTAAGGCCCATTGAATCTCATTAAATGAACACTCAGGATTTCACTGTATATAACTGTAGGTCTGAACAAGTACTTTTATCCAGACTGTCAGTGCTTGTCTAACATCTTGTACTGTACTGCATCAGTCAAACCTGGACAGAAGAAAACCGACACATGCATAATCATCACCTCCAATTCGAACGTCCATTAGTTGATTGAATTATGGAGGAATTCCATTCAAATTGTGTTAAAACGGCTTTTTAAAAACAAAAGGACAATGCACATTCACTGTGACGTCCTTGTTTAATCTTAAACTCAAAATCCTTTCCTGCAAGCACTCTTTAGTGTTGAGTTGACATCAGCCTTTGATTTTAAAACGATGGCAATAATAATTTGTTTTGTTGGTGCAAAAAGTCGGATGACTTGTCAGCTAGTGACTGACTGAGTGATGCCACGTCTCTTTAGCAGTCTTTAAGGTAGAGTGGCGAGGACAGCACCCTTTAAAAAACACTTGAACCCTTTGCATCTCTACTCTCGGAGGCGCTCACAACGCCTCAGAAAGCTCACAATGTGCCGTTTCAAAGCCTTCAATACATGTTAGTTGTTTCGGTGGAAGAGCTTTGGTGTAAACTAGAGGAAAATACTAGCAGACCTAGTATAGATTATAGAGCCCAGGAGGACCCTGGTCAACTAAGTATACAGGGTTTAAGTGGTTAAGTATCACATGGTCGACAAATTGATACTTTCCTCGACAAAAGTGGCATACATTCAACTGAAGAGAGTATTAAAATTATGCGTTTTTTTGTCGAGTGAATCGGTTGACAGTACATCATCTGTGAAATGGTTATACGACAAAATACAAATTCGCCTTTTTAAGTTATCTCATCAGAATATCCTCTCATCAACAAACTTTTATACACTCCCAAAGCTATCTGATTGCTCTCTGGGTAATAACACACAAGAGAATATAAAATAGATCTATGATCTTTCATTTTTCAGCAAGCAAGTCATTGTTATTCATCATTATGGATAATATACACACTAAAATATAAATCAAATATTCATGGTTCTTTCATTTGCTCAAATCATTTCATATAACTTTGTGGATTCAAGTATCTACTTTTAAAGGTTATTAAAGTGAAAATATTATTATTCTCTGATTGCACACATTTAGGTTTTTCATACATGAAAGAATCTTGTAAAATTGGACTATTTTATTCCTTATAACCTTTTATTATGTAATGTTTTTAGAATTATTATTAATATTTTTTAATCTGAGGATGGACTATCAGTGACTGAGCAGCCTTGTTCTCAACAGGACCAGATATGGCTTTAGTGTCGTGAGTTAGAAATGATGTTGTTCCTGCTGAGTCACATAGAACTGCACAGTAAAATCTTTACCGTATAGTCTACAGTCCTTTGCACACTGTCAGAGTTAAATGAAAGCTGAAATCCATAAATTTTCTTTTGTGAACAAAGTGTTACTTTGACCATTCTGTCACTACAACGGTAGTGCATTTGTAAATACAATATAACAAACACAACTGTGGTAGTTATATTTGGTCTACATGCTCTTCGACTGAGGCCACTACTGGCTGGCAAGAGGTCCTGCATGAAGCTCAAAGCATAATATCCCTGTTGACAAAATGCATTTTAGAGATTGTGAGGGAGACCCGAGTTTGAATCCTGAGTAGGACATAATACATCTTACGGATTACAGCTTTACAGTACTCACAACTTTACTGTGCAGTAAGAGTTTTAACGTGCTGCTCGTTGTCCATCCAACGACAAATTTAGCGTTTGTCTAGTTTATCTTAGGATTTGTTCATAATCCTGCTTCTACTTCTCACGTTGGCGAGGCTCGGTAAGGGTTAAAATACTCCTAGAGTGCAAAAATACAAGAGGGCAGCCGGAAGGGGGGGTTAAGGGTTAAAGTGCAAAGGTAAATAGCTTTTAGAGACCCAGGAGTCAAACATTAAGCATGACGATCACTTCTTGAATATTCATTTTGCAAAGACTTTCCGTTTCATAAAAACGCTGTCGTCCGCAGACTTTGTACAAAAGACGACTGCGTAATTATTTCTTTTCCTCAGCTCTTTGATTCTAGTGGAAGCCTCACTAGGTCCTGGAGGCTCACTTTTAGTGCTAAATTTACGTCCTGTCACACGCCCGGTGTCGCTTGCCTAACAAGGAAAGCTAAACGATGCATTGTGCAATGGAGTCTAAATAGAGCTTTTTAAGATGGTAGCATCTCTTTTGATTGTGCCGCAATGGTGCAACAAGATCTCCGCCACACGCCTCCACACTTTCTGTCAAGCATTTAGCATTTATCAATCCTATTTTCTTGGACAGAATACCTCAAGTTCTAAATGTATTAAAACAATGTCACATTTACTATTACTGTGGCTGAATGAAACAATATCATAAACCTATTATTATTATTATCATTATTATTATTATCTTACTGGCTTGAATGTCTCCCTTGTTTTTTTCTCCTCCTGGATATTCTGCTTAAGTTGCTCTATAAAAACTGTGGCTTTTTTGTTACTTCATTTTGTCAAATCGGACAGATTTCATACTGTAATCATGTGTTGTCGACATAATTTCAAAAGAAAAAGCGTTCAAAAGTAACAAAACCATTTGATATCAAACCACACGGAAAACGCAGAGCAGAGCATGATTAACAACTGATTAATGTGTTAGCTTACAAAACATTCAGTTGTAAAAAAATTAAAATAAAATAAAAATAAAGCATGGACAAAATGGAGAGGGGGAAAAATAAAAGTGGACAAACATAGATCAATACAACATTGCACTATTAGCTCGCACAGCACTAATTTAGATTGCTTATGATCCAATTTCACACATTGGCCATGACAAGTGATAGATGGCATCATTGCTTTGAGTATATAGATATATAGATATAGATATCATTTATGTACATAGTACAGTATATCCGTGAGATAAAAACAAAATGTGAAAACACTATTATCAATAAAATGACCTCACCATGCTAATAGAATATCCTTTTAAAAAACCTTTCAAACACAAACATGAACCTACTGTATACTGACCTGTTCACACTCAATTTAGTTTAGACTACTACTTGAGATTAGAAAACGTTATCCTTATTAAAAAAATGCTATTAACCACACTGGCATCCCTATTTTTATTATACGTGAAAATAGTTGATCTCAGTGACCTTGTAGATCGGCTATTTTCATCTTTGAAAACGTTTTTGAAAACGTTCAAAGATTATTATGTTTGTATGTTTGTTTTTTAAATAGGGCTGTAGTGGTTGACTTCTGTTGATGAATACATGAAACTGAAATGTTGTGACATTAAAAATGCTGAAATTAAATGGAATGAAGGGGGGGAAAAACAAACAAAAGCGTTACACATGAATATGGTTACTGTATATAATGTATACCAGTAGACACATTTAAACTGTAGGGCCATTTAAAACCACAATTTGTAAGTGAACTAAGAGTTCTGTACTTTTTGTAAGGTTGTTGAACGACGCGTTCTTCTCTTGTGCCGAACGTCCTCGTGGGGCATTATTAGTAACATCGGTAACACTTTCTATGATCCCTACTTTATAATGCATTATGAGAGCATTTATAGTGCATTATAAATGCATTCATAATGCCTCATAACTACACTCATAAACAGACATAATGCTTTGTGATGCACTATATCAGTAGTCATGAAACATTATAATGTCACTGTCATAATGAATTATAACAGCTTAAATTCCAAGGATTCTATGGATGTTCTTGAATACTTATGAAGACCACATCTATAATGCATGATGAGGGTTTATAATGCACTCTTGACTGACTGCTTATAATAGATTATGAAAACCTACACATGCAGTTCATGTGAACTTTAGTAATGACTTATGGCATGCTATAATGGCCCATTCATTATCATGAGTCATCATTGCATGGGTTAAGTAAAGTGACACACATGTATGGATTTATAATCATGCATAATTGATCATAAAGCGTCATTGTTGGGGCTAAGTAAAGTGTGATTCATTTTCTTTGCATTTAAAAGAATCTATGCTCCATCTTGAGTGATTATTATGCAAGACAAATACAGTAAAATGTGTATGGTGGGAATTTATGGACAAGAGACCAAATACATTTGTCACATTTATTTTGACAATTTCAATTTGAAAATAGCTGGAAACACCAAGGCCAATTCAAAAATGGGTGGCAATCCCAAGTAGAAAAACAAAACAAACAAACAACAAAACACACTACCCATAAAAGGACAACTTTGTTTTTTGTTTTTCAGCCAAGGTTAATTATGTACGTTAGAGAAAAGATGCATGTTAATTTTTCCTTTCGCCGTTTTTAATTTTACTGATTTTAGACTATACTGTATATATTTTACTGATTTAGACTATATTATGGAGATTTTTATTACCTACTATAGTCCTAATAAATTAACTGGCTACAAGAGTTCAAAGGACATGGGCCTTGGTTGAAAAACAAAAAACAAAGTTGTCCTTTTATGGGTAGTGTGTTTTGTTGTTTGTTTGTTTTTTTCTACTTGGGATTGCCACCCATTTTTGAATTGGCCTTGGTGTTTCCAGCTATTTTGGTGTTTCCAGCTATTTTCAAATTAAAATGTTCAAGGTAGAAACACACATACACACACGCACACACACGCACACACAAAACCTGACCCTGTGCATGGGGCACCTGCAGACCTGGCCAATGTCCTTCTCTATGTTTGTTCCATACACTAGTTAAGGAACAAACATGCTTTAAGGTTAATTCTACAAAGAGCAGAACTGGGACGGATAACGTATTCTTCCACCTGCTATCCCCTCATGACAACTTTGTTGTTTGTTTGTTTGTTTTTTGTTTTTCTACTTGGGATTGCCACCCATTTTTGAATTGGCCTTGGTGTTTCCAGCTATTTTCAAATTGAAATTGTGACAAATGTATTTGGTCTCTTGTCCATAAATTCCCACCATACACATTTTTACTGTATTTGTCTTGCATAATAATCACTCAAGATGCAGCATAGATTCTTTTAAATGCAAGCAAATGAATCACACTTTACTTAGCCCCAACAATGACGCTTTATGATCAATTATGCATGATTATAAATGCATACATGTGTGTCACTTTACTTAACCCATGCAATGATGACTCATGATAATGAATGGGCCATTATAGCATGCCATAAGTCATTACTAAAGTTCACATGAACTGCATGTGTAGGTTTTCATAATCTATTATAAGCAGTCAGTCAAGAGTGCATTATAAACCCTCATCATGCATTATAGATGTGGTCTTCATAAGTATTCAAGAACATCCATAGAATCCTTGGAATTTAAGCTGTTATAATTCATTATGACAGTGACATTATAATGTTTCATGACTACTGATATAGTGCATCACAAAGCATTATGTCTGTTTATGAGTGTAGTTATGAGGCATTATGAATGCATTTATAATGCACTATAAATGCTCTCATAATGCATTATAAAGTAGGGATCATAGAAAGTGTTACCGTAACATCTTTTTAAACATATCCTGGGTTGAAAGTGTGAATAGATAGCATCCACTCCTGGGCTGTTGGGGTTGGGTTGGGTCGGGGGTCAAAGGTGAAAGCAGAGCTCTACTCGGGAGGCGGCAGCACCCTCTTGGGTTTGCTCCGTCTGGGGGCGTGGTGGGAGGTGGTGACGGGCTGTCTGTTTGGGACCGCGCTCCCACTGCTGTCCGTGGGGCTGGGGTTCTGGTGGGTGGGCTGGGTCTGGGTGGTGCTAAGGGTCTGCACTGGGGAGGTGGAGGAGGGGCTCAGGGCGGTAGTGGTGGTGGTGGCAGGAGGAGGAGGAGGAGTCGAGTTCAGGGCGGTGCCACCGCTGGAGGTCTTTGCTGGGGTGGTGGGGACCGGATCTGCCACCAGGGGGCGCTCTTTGGGCTTCCTGCCTCTCTTCTTGCCTGTGGTGGCTCCGTTCCGCACCTCGGCTTTGATCCCCCCGTCGCTCTCCGGGGCTTTGCTCTTACTGCTGGAGGAGACGGTGTGGGCGGGGGCCGCCGCTCGGAACCAGTTCTGTAGGCCAATGAGGTGCAATGAAGTCATTCTACGTAACAATGTCTTTACCCCTCTTCTCCCCAATTTAGTAGTTATGCCAATGCATTCCTCACCACACGTCTGTGTTGTTATTATCTACAGACTCACCGTATTTGATTTTATTATTTACACAAAATGCACAAGCCCATTGTTAATAATAGGGACAAGGGCCCTGTACACTATTGTTATTCAGTGTTACCCCTTTTTTGGAGTCCCCTGAGCTTGAGCCTCTTTGCAGTCATGCGGGCACTCAACCTCAGGGGCCTTCCTAGCTCAGGGGCCTCTGGGCCTGGGCCCAACATGCCCGTTGGATAATCCTTGCCTGCCCATTGGGAGAACGTGAGGCCTCGCCCTACCCCTCTCGCCCCCAGCCCGTAGGAGTAGAAATATCACCCTCCTCCCCACTCTTCTTCCCTCCCCATGGTTGACACACAGTGTTTTACACAAAGTTTAACGCGATCGTCTGTCAATAAAATAAAATAAAAATACCCGAATAATACTTTGCTTTATTTGCCCTATATTTCAGTCATCGATTTCAGTACTGGCATTTATCATTTAGAGAGAAATGACAGACAAATATTTGATGATTTTTACAGACTGTGATTAAGTCATTTACTTTTTGTTCACTCCTCTCAGTAATGTGTGGGAAAACCCCAGCCTCGGTCAGATCTGGCCACATGTTGTTGTTGCACCATTTTCACTTCTCTCTCTCTCTCTCTTTCCCCCACAATTCCTGCTGTAATTGGAAGAAAAACTCTCTCTTGCCGTTAATCACTTCCCTGTGCTTCAGCATTTAACAATACAGCATCATCATTTACACTGCAGTGTGGCTGGAAAAACACTTCCACAGGCCACCAGCAAACAGGGTACGTCTGGACGCTTTGTGCTTTACCACCACTATAGGGTAAATGCTGCTGCAAACATTTTATTTAAGTAAAAGTATTGATGCTGTAGAAACATTACAGTACAATCTAGAAAAAAGTACAATCTAGAATACCAAATTCAATTGAGTAAAAAGATATTCATATGAAAATGTAGTATGAAAAGTAGAAAGTACTTAAAGACTGTTGCGTTTCACAATGTACAACAATCTTCTGTAAATAACAGATCTACCAACATTGTAAATTGTAGATCAGCTATTTAGATATGGCTGAGATTTATGTTATGGCTGAAGCGGTTACTGTATGTTTTGTAATCATAATCTACAAAGTAACTAAAGTTTTCAAATAGTTGTAGTGGGGTAAAAGTAGAATATTTACCTCTTATACGTAGTGACACAGAAGTAAAAGTACTGAAATGCTTAAATTCTCTAAAATACCAAAAATATATTGTTAAAAAGTACTCAAGTAGAGTATTTGAGTAAATGTACACCAGTGCCCAACCAAAGGCAGATGGGCATGGCTCAGTGCCTCGTCACGCTGCTGATGTTTGTAGTGCCTGTCGGTGCAGAAACCATGTATCTCCATATTGAGGACTCGGCTGGCAATCCAGCATAACAGTGGGTTGCGGGTTCAAATCCTTATCCCGACAAACTTTGCTCTGTGTCTTCCCCCACCTCTCTACCTGTTAGGTTAAGGGTGTTTTGACTAATTATTGAACCAATATGATCAAGGGTTATCTTCAGAGCTTACATTGGATCCATGGCATCACAGGTTATGTCTTTCCCATATTTCCTCAACAGTAACTCTGTCGGACATTTCTAGCATCAGTCAGGCTGATAACATAAATTGACTCACACGTTGCTCCACGCTATCAGTCTATGTTTCAACGGCTGTCTGCACAACAGTGAAAAGCAGAAATCATTTTCTGATTTTCCGATACCACGGTGGAGCAACGTGTTGGTGAACCCACCTTATCTGTCTGGCTAATGCCATTCTACAAGGTTTCCACCCGACAGCTAAGATAAGAGTAAATAATATGGCGCGCTCTCACTGCAAGCGATTCAGAACATATACACTGGTCCCAAGGGGAAGGAGCTTTACTGCTTAGGTGTCAGGCTTGGGGAAAACAAACCAGTGTGTAGGTACAAGAGGAGAGGCGTCTGCCGGCTCACCTGTGAGTGAGACTTGCTGATGTGATATTTGACGCCGCTCTCCGAGCTGAACTCCTTCTGACAGATCAGACACGTGTACTTCCCCAGTTCACCTCCTCCCTGCACACACACGCACGCACACATGCACGCACGCACCCACACGCACACATGCACACACACACACACGCACACACACCAATTTAGTTGTGAGGACATTAACGCACATTAATCTCTCTCTATCTTTCTTTCATCATCGACATCAATATTTCAATTTTCTGGGATTTTTAACACTAATGTTAAAAGTAGGCGATATACTAGCGCACAATGAGCCGCAGAATGATGTGCTGTGAGCAATGTTTGCACATCAATTGGACCTAATAATCCACACATTGTTATTATTTGTTGTTACTCACAGAAAATGTCTGATGTACATAACATCAGACATTTTCTGTGAGTAACAACAAATAATAACAATAATAATAATAATGATAAGAGGAATGGAAAACTGGCTTTAGCTCCTTAAAAGCATGTGTATAAACACACATGCGCACAAAAACACTGACAGGGCCAGACGGACCAGTATGGTATAGATCCATGTTTTATCATAATCACTTTGTCATAATTGGCCATATATCCATTATGTGCAATACATGAGTAGACCCAAGACCCCGTTGAAAGACAACCCTACTGTATATTGTAAAAGGTTGGTTTAAGATCAACGCAACAACAAAAATAGTTGCGTCCCATACTGCAAGGCAAACCAGCTGTCACTGTTGCCAGGCTGATATGAATGTAAAACACTGGTGTGCAACTGTGGATTTATTTTGTTCGCAGGGTCTTCAAAATCTCGAAAATAACTGGATCTAAAAAAAAAAAAGAATCAGGTCCATGAGTAAAGGAGTATCGTAACGGCTCGGAATAAGACCAAACTGCCAGGGGTCGACTCTGGCTAGGTGCCGTCACTTAAAAGTAATTGGGAATTTGGGAATTTGGGACCATTTAACACAGGCGCACACACACTCATGCACGTAAGCACACACACCTGGCTGCAGTTGGCTAGATGAGCTTTGAGTCCGGACACACTGGAGTAGACAGCTTCACAGTTCTGGGGAAGCAGGAGAAGAGAACAAAGAAGACTGAGCCACATTAATGCAATATATACTCTATACCTTTCATAAATCTATCAAAGGCAAGAAGCATGCCTTTGGAAGAATGGAATGGGAAATAGTAGCCTGTCTCCGCTAGATGGAAGAGGAGCTTGCTTCACAATCAAATTTGTTTCATAATGTAATTCCATCTCGTATCTCTGTAGCCCAATCGTTGAAGAAGGCTGTCCCTTATTTCAACTTACTTGAAAGGTGATTGGATGGGACTGTCTGTCAATCATACTGATGTCGGGTATGGGCTTTCTACATGACGTATGGTAGCTGCACCAGCAGAAAAGAAACAAACTAACGAATGCCAGATTAGAAAAAAATAGTGTTGGATGATTAGGTTATGTCTTCCCTTGCTTTCAAGAATAGAAGATGATTTTTCCAATTATAAGAGGCTTGGAAGCACAATAGCAACAGGCACTCCTCATTGCCATCACACTCTGTCTCTGTAAGCTCCCGCCATTAGCTGCCGTTGATTAGTTTCAGGCAGGGGCAGTTCACTGACAGTCCCTGATGGATGCCGTATTGTGAATTTGTGGATCAATACCACCTCCATCTGGTGGAGTCAGGGAAAATAAATAAAGCATTAAACATCAACACATTGTTGTTTCCACCAGGCCGAAGGCATGGGGAGAGTCTGTCTGTCTGTCTGTGTATAGCTTATATCTGTCACTGTTGGTCTGGGCCGATGTCAAAGTGAGCACCATGGAGTATCGATACAGTCATGTGATCAACACGGACCTGTCCGCTTCACCAGTCTAGTCCCCAATAGTTTGGTACGTTTTGAACAAAATGTATTTGATTTCTCATATTCTACCCACTAAAACTGTCTTCCAAAGTTGTGTGATGTCCCGTTTGTGCAAAATGCTTCAAATCATTATCAAAGCATCTGATCGCACTGAAACTGTGTATACAGATTCCCATGAGACAGAGGAAGAAATGCCACTTGATATAAAAAAACGCTCCTATCCTGGTGCGCTGAAGGGTGCTTTTTCCTAGTTCATAATCATTTGTTTGTCTTTTCCGTTTAACCTTCTTGGGAGGCTGCTGTTCTTGTAGTAAGCTGTCTGTCGCAGGCTGCTACGCATTGTTGAACAGCAGTCAGTGTGGTCTGCTTGGTACACTACAGACTACTGGATAAAATAACCATTTTACTTTACTTACACTGTTGCTGCAGCAGATGAATCCTTTCTCCTTGACTTCATTCTTCCAAGTCTCTAGTAGGTCAGGGCTGAAGTTGGGAAGGCCAGGCCGAGTATAGTTTAGCTGAAACATAAGGAACCACCAGGCAGTCAATATTCCCCGAATGCATATGTTCAGATATAACAGAGATCACAGAGGAAGACTGGGTTCACCTACTATATTCATTATTACTGTATTATTATTATTATTATTATTATTATTATTATTATTATTATTATTATTATTATTATTATTATTATTATTATTATTATTACCCCTATCGCTTTTTGTGTTCACCGGGTCAATGCGATATAGGCCGGTGTACACCAGAAATTTCCACTCCACACTGTGCGGACTGTGGGGGCGTGAAAAATCAGCGGATGGTCTCTAAATTTTCCGGGCCCCCTCCTCTTCGTGTGGACACCACATGTTCACCGATCAGTCCTTCAGATGACCCACACTGCTATTTTTTCCTCTGTGTCCATTTTAGGGCCTTATATTGCAGTTCAAGCATAATTCCACAGGGTGGCAGGCTATTAACCAAAACTCTACATGTGTACATGGTGTACATGTCCCATACTTTTACATGAACATGTCTAGGTCATATTACAGGACATATTACAGGCTTACTATAGCCGCACGGCTGGTTCCCAAAATGTGGTTCGGGGACGTCTGGGAGTCCAACCATGTACACGGGCCATAGTTTGTATGCATGACCAGTAGTTTTACATAAAAGTTTCTAGATTACATTACACGACAGCCTAGTACAGCCACGGCTGGTTCCCAAAGTGGGGTTTGGGGACCTCTGGGAGTCCAACTATGTACATAGGCCATAGTTTGTGTGCACAACCAATACTTTTCCACAAACATTTCAAGGCTATAGTACAATCCTGCCATGTCTGGTTCCCAAAGTGTGGTTCAGGGACCACTGGGAGTCCAACTATGTACACATGCAGTATGTGTGCACAACCAAAAGTTTTATTACAGTACAGCTATGACTAGTTCCAAAATTGTGGTTTGCTGACCTCTGTGGGTCCGACTATGTACAAAGGCCATAGTTTGTGTGCACAACCAATACTTTTACACAAACATTTATAGGCTATAGTACAATCCCAATTCCCAAAGTGTGGTTCGGGGACCTGTGGGAGTCAACTATGTACATAGGCCAGAGTTTGTGTGCACAACCAATAGTTTTACATGGACACTATGTTATATTACAGGACAGCCTACTACAGCCACAGCTGGTTCCCATGTACAACCCCAATTCTGTTGGAGTTGGGAAGATGTTCATTCAGCCATCTTCTTCCGCTTATCTGAATGCTTAACCTGAATGTTCAACTTTATTGTTTGTATGCAAATATTTGCTCATTTTGATTTTGATGGCTGCAACACCTTTCAAATACATTGAAATATAATCAAATATTCAGACAATCCGAAGAACCTATACGTGATTGGCTGAAAACCTATTGAATGTTTTTGACCTTTGATCCCTCAGATGTCTTCTGCATTGAAACCAACATCACCGTGTGAGGGATATAACTGCAATTGACTCAGGAACATCATATTGGCTGACTGACTGACTGACTGACTGACTGACTGACTGACTGACTGACTGACTGACTATTGTAACATACTCCTCCCTGACGTTGTCACTGGGACAATTTACTTATTTTTGTACCACAATTCTTCTATTAGACCACTTAGCCTAAACGTGTGCGAGGAGACTGGCACATATGGACCCAGAGGATGAGAGAGTGGCATCACATACGTGCAAGTGTTATAAAGGGGCCTCTACTACTCTCTTCTCCCATCAGGCTGTACTAGGCTTCATTAGGCTGTAGAAGGCAATACTGTACCATGGTCAACACATGCCATGTAAAACTATTGAATGTGCACACAAATAACTGCCTGTGTACACCATGGTTAGTCCCAATGGTATGACATAATATAGACTAGTACTCCCCTCTACTACTCTATTCTCCCATTGGACAGGACTAGGTTAGACTTTGGCATACTAGGCTGTACTGCACTAGAGTCAAATGGGCTCTAACAGGGTGTAGGGGGGTTTGTTAGGCTGTACTAGGCTTCATTAGGCTGTACGAGGTGATACTGCACTATGGTCAACACATGTCCAAGTAAAAGTATTGAAAGTGCACACAAACGACTGCCCGTGTACACGGTGGTTATTCACAATGGTGTGACATAATATAGACTAGTACTTCCCTCTACTACTCTATTCTCCCATTGGAGAGGACTAGGCTAGACTTTGGCATTCTAGGCTGTACTGCACTAGACTCAAATGGGCTCTAATTGGCTGTAGGGGTGTGTGTTAGGCTGTAATAGGCTTCATTAGGCTGTACGAGGTGATACTGCACTATGGTCAACACATGTCCAAGTAAAAGTATTGAATGTGCACACAAACGACTGCCCGTGTACACGGTGGTTATTCACAATGGTGTGACATCACATAATATAGACTAGTACTTCCCTCTACTACTCTATTCCCCCTTTGGAGAGGACTAGGCTAGACTTTGGTATACTAGGCTGTACTGCACTAGAGTCAAATGGGCTCTAACAGGGTGTAGGGGGGGTTGTTAGGCTGTACTAGGCTTCATTAGGCTGTACGAGGTGATACTGCACTATGGTCAACACATGTCCAAGTAAAAGTATTGAATGTGCACACAAACGACTGCCCGTGTACACGGTGGTTATTCACAATGGTGTGACATCACATAATATAGACTAGTACTTCCCTCTACTACTCTATTCTCCCATTGGAGAGGACTAGGCTGTACTGCACTAGACTCAAATGGGCTCTAACAGGGTGTAGGGGGGTTTGTTAGGCTGTACTAGGTTTCATTAGGCTGTACGAGGTGATACTGCACTATGGTCAACACATGTCCAAGTAAAAGTATTGAATGTGCACACAAACGACTGCCTGTGTACACGGTGGTTATTCACAATGGTGTGACATAATATAGACTAGTACTTCCCTCTACTACTCTATTCTCCCATTGGAGAGGACTAGGCTAGACTTTGGCATACTAGGCCGTACTCAAATGGGCTCTAATAGGCTGTAGGGGTGTGTGTTAGGCTGTAATAGGCTTCATTAGGCTGTACGAGGTGATACTGCACTATGGTCAACACAAGTCCAAGTAAAAGTATTGAATGTGCACACAAACGACTGCCCGTGTACACGGTGGTTATTCACAATGGTGTGACATAATATAGACTAGTACTTCTCTCTACTACTCTATTCTCCCATTGGAGAGGACTAGGCTAGACTTTGGCATACTAGGCCGTACTCAAATGGGCTCTAATAGGCTGTAGGGGTGTGTGTTAGGCTGTAATAGGCTTCATTAGGCTGTACAAGGTGATACGGCACTATGGTCAACACATGTCCAAGTAAAAGTATTGAATGTGCACACAAACGACTGCCCGTGTACACAGTGGTTATTCACAATGGTGTGACATAATATAGACTAGTACTTCCCTCTACTACTCTATTCTCCCATTGGAGAGGACTAGGCTAGACTTTGGCATACTAGGCCGTACTCAAATGGGCTCTAATAGAATATAGGGGGTTTGTTAGACTGTACTAGGCTTCATTAGGCTGTACGAGGTGATACTGCACTATGGTCAACACATGTCCAAGTAAAAGTATTGAATGTGCACACAAACGACTGCCTGTGTACACGGTGGTTATTCACAATGGTGTGACATGATATAGACTAGTACTTCCCTCTACTACTCTATTGTCCCATTGGAGAGGACTAGGCTAGACTTTGGCATACTAGGCCGTACTCAAATGGGCTCTAATAGGCTGTAGGGGTGTGTGTTAGGCTGTAATAGGCTTCATTAGGCTGTACGAGGTGATACTGCACTATGGTCAACACAAGTCCAAGTAAAAGTATTGAATGTGCACACAAACGACTGCCCGTGTACACGGTGGTTATTCACAATGGTGTGACATAGAGTAGTACTTCCCTCTACTACTCTATTCTCCCATTGGAGAGGTCTAGGCTAGACTTTGGCATACTAGGCCGTACTCAAATGGGCTCTAATAGGCTGTAGGGGTGTGTGTTAGGCTGTAATAGGCTTCATTAGGCTGTACGAGGTGATACTGCACTATGGTCAACACAAGTCCAAGTAAAAGTATTGAATGTGCACACAAACGACTGCCCGTGTACACGGTGGTTATTCACAATGGTGTGACATAATATAGACTAGTACTTCTCTCTACTACTCTATTCTCCCATTGGAGAGGACTAGGCTAGACTTTGGCATACTAGGCCGTACTCAAATGGGCTCTAATAGGCTGTAGGGGTGTGTGTTAGGCTGTAATAGGCTTCATTAGGCTGTACAAGGTGATACGGCACTATGGTCAACACATGTCCAAGTAAAAGTATTGAATGTGCACACAAACGACTGCCCGTGTACACGGTGGTTATTCACAATGGTGTGACATAATATAGACTAGTACTTCCCTCTACTACTCTATTCTCCCATTGGAGAGGACTAGGCTAGACTTTGGCATACTAGGCCGTACTCAAATGGGCTCTAATAGAATATAGGGGGTTTGTTAGACTGTACTAGGCTTCATTAGGCTGTACGAGGTGATACTGCACTATGGTCAACACATGTCCAAGTAAAAGTATTGAATGTGCACACAAACGACTGCCTGTGTACACGGTGGTTATTCACAATGGTGTGACATGATATAGACTAGTACTTCCCTCTACTACTCTATTCTCCCATTGGAGAGGACTAGGCTAGACTTTGGCATACTAGGCCGTACTCAAATGGGCTCTAATAGAATATAGGGGCTTTGTTAGACTGTACTAGGCTTCATTAGGCTGTACGAGGTGATACTGCACTATGGTCAACACATGTCCAAGTAAAAGTATTGAATGTGCACACAAATGACTGCCCGTGTACACGGTGGTTATTCACAATGGTGTGACATAGAGTAGTACTTCCCTCTACTACTCGATTCTCCCATTGGAGAGGTCTAGGCTAGACTTTGGCATACTAGGCCGTACTCAAATGGGCTCTAATAGGCTGTAGGGGTGTGTGTTAGGCTGTAATAGGCTTCATTAGGCTGTACGAGGTGATACTGCACTATGGTCAACACAAGTCCAAGTAAAAGTATTGAATGTGCACACAAACGACTGCCCGTGTACACGGTCGTTATTCACAATGGTGTGACATAGAGTAGTACTTCCCTCTACTACTCTATTCTCCCATTGGAGAGGACTAGGCTAGACTTTGGCATACTAGGCTGTAATGCACTAGACTCAAATGGGCTCTAATTGGCTGTAGGGGTGTGTGTTAGGCTGTAATAGGCTTCATTAGGCTGTACGAGGTGATACTGCACTATGGTCAACACAAGTCCAAGTAAAAGTATTGAATGTGCACACAAACGACTGCCTGTGTACACGGTGGTTATTCACAATGGTGTGACATAATATAGACTAGTACTTCCCTCTACTACTCTATTCTCCCATTGGAGAGGACTAGGCTAGACTTTGGCATACTAGGCCGTACTCAAATGGGCTCTAATAGAATATAGGGGGTTTGTTAGACTGTACTAGGCTTCATTAGGCTGTACGAGGTGATACTGCACTATGGTCAACACATGTCCAAGTAAAAGTATTGAATGTGCACACAAACGACTGCCTGTGTACACAGTGGTTATTCACAATGGTGTGACATAATATAGACTAGTACTTCCCTCTACTACTCTATTCTCCCATTGGAGAGGAGTCGGACTAGGCTAGACTTTGGCATACTAGGCCGTACTCAAATGGGCTCTAATTGGCTGTAGGGGTGTGTGTTAGGCTGTAATAGGCTTCATTAGGCTGTACGAGGTGATACTGCACTATGGTCAACACAAGTCCAAGTAAAAGTATTGAATGTGCACACAAACGACTGCCTGTGTACACGGTGGTTATTCACAATGGTGTGACATAATAGTAGTAGTAGTAGCCAAGTACACCCTAGTCTAGTCTAGTCCAGTCTGATCCATCGTAAGTAGTAGTAACTGCATACATTAATATGCTTTTCACATAATCGACATTTCTTGTCATGTTTTCTTAGTGGTCTCAAAATATTCTAATTAATTGAGATGTGGGGGTTTTCATGAGCTGGACACCATAATCAAGATTAATACATTTTTAAATATTTCACTTAATGCACAAAGGATTGAGAATATATTCAATTTTGGCTTTCTATTATACTACGGAAGAAAACGTTTACAAATGTATTTAACTGTGTATTTCCACAGTCCACACTGTTGCACTGCTATCTTAAAACTGTGTATGTAGGGGCTTCACACTTTCAGAACTGCCTAGTTGACTGAGAACTGACTACCAGCAGGTGCCGTCCATTGCACTTAACGAGGGTTCAATCCAGAATGTGCTGTGGGATGAGAGGGGTGGGGGGGCTCTTTCTGTTACATTCTGTTGCATTTCTATTTGCAAGTGAGTCCAAACCAAACGGTTAATCTAAATGGTGTTTAGATTAACATGTTTTGAAATGGTCGTTTATTCATGCTTCATGCAGATCCTTAACCTTGTAGATCTGCTGATTTCAGATTAATTACTTCATTATCTCTGTATTGGTAGGATCCTCACCTATAGCACATTGTAAAACCAGAGAGACAAGGTTCATAAAAGTGTGGTCAGGGACCTCTGGGAGTTCAACTATGTATGCAGCCCATAGTTTGTGAGCCGGGCCAATACATTTACACAAACATTTCAAGATATACAGTATGTAAATCATCAAAATATAAATATTAATAATGTAGCATGGAAAATACTGATTACCCGTATATTTGTTTTTTATCACACTACAACATTTTCAAAAATGTCTAATTCAATTTTGGCTTTCTATTATACTACGTAAGAAAACGTTTACAAATCTTTCTAACTGTGTATCTCCACAGTCCACACTGTTGCACTGCTATCTTAAAACTGTGTATGTAGGGGCTTCACACTTTCAGAACTGCCACACTAGTTGACTGAGAACTGACTAACAGCAGGTGCCGTCCATTGCACTTAACGAGGGTTCAATCCAGAATGTGCTGTGGGATGAGAGGGGGGGGGGGGGGCTCTTTCTGTTGCATTCTGTTGCATTTCTATTTGTAAGTGAGTCCAAACCAAACGGTTAATCTAAATGGTGTTTAGATTAACATGTATTGAAATGGTTGTTTATTCATGCTTCATGCAGATCTTGTAGATCTGCTGATTTCAGATTAATTACTTCATTATCTCTGTATTGGTAGGATCCTCACCTATAGCACATTGTAAAACCAGAGAGACAAGGTTCATAAAGTGTGGTTCAGGGACCTCTGGGAGTTCAACTATGTATGCAGCCCATAGTTTGTGAGCCGGGCCAATACATTTACACAAACATTTCAAGATATACAGTATGTAAATCATCAAAATATAAATATTAATAATGTAGCATGGAAAATACTGATTACCCGTATATTTGTTTTTTATCACACTACAACATTTTCAAAAATGTCTAAACAATATGGACAATGAAAAGTTCAGATCAACTACATTTCAAAGCAATTCGAAACAATTTATACCATGAAAAATTCAATCATACACTTTAATGTAGCCAGATAACCATAAGGCAGTCTTTCTGACATGAACAAATAATAGTTCACAGTAGGCAAATAATAGCACTTTTTTTCTGTCGGATGCTGATCTGCAGCATCTGGTTAAATCAATGCAGGAGGATGCAGCAGTCAGGATGTGGTCCTGACTGATGACCGCTCGCATTTCGACCATGTGATGTCAACATTGTAGCCCTCACTCCATAGTCTAGTTATCATCAGTCATCAAACATCTTTGTACATTATTTGAGGGTTATATTTTACCACTCACAGATATGGAGAAAGATGATCTGTGTGAAAAAATCCTTTAGTGTAATTTCTAATAAGAAAAAAATCATAACCTCGGGGAAGACAGATGGCGTTCCCGGGCAGGAAATTAAGTGCCCTGTGCCCACGCATCTCGGGATCCCGAGTGTAGTTCGAGGACCTCTGGGAGTCCAACTATGTACACAGGCCATAGTTTGTGTGTGTGACCAATAGTTTCATGTGACCATTTCTAAGCTATAGGACAGCTCAGCCATGGCTAGTTGGTTTGGGGACATCTGGCTTCCAACTACCATATGTTCATAGGCCATAGTTTGTGTGGACAACCGATACCTTTACATAGACATGAACATTTCTAGGTTATATTACAGGACAGCCTAGTACAGCCACGGCTGGTTCCCAAAGTTTGGTTCAGGGACCTCTGGGAAACCAAGTATGTACACAGGCCATAGTTTATGTGCACGATCAATACTTTTACACATACATTTCTAGGCTATAGTACAATCCAGCCATAACTAGTTCCCAAAGTGTAGTTGGAGGACCTCTGCCATCCAACTATGTACACAAACTAGAGTTTGTGTGTACGACCAATACTTTTACAAGAACATTTCTAGGTTAAATAATAAAGGAAGTCTAGTACAGCCATGGCTGGTTCACAAAGTATGGTCCGGGGACCTCTGAGAGTCCAGGTATGTACACAGGCCAGATTTTATGTGCAAAAACAATAGTTTTACATGGACATTTCTAGATTATATTACAGGACAGCCTACTACGGCCACAGCTGGTTCCCAAAATGTGGTTCGAGGAGCTCTGGGAGTCCAACCATGTATACGGGCCATAGTTTGTGTGCACTACCAATAGTTTTATATATTTCTAGGTTATATTACAGGACTGCATAGTAAGTAGTAAAAGCTTGGTTCAGGGACCTCTGGTCCAATTATGTATGCAGGTCATAGTTTCCATGCACGACCTATAGTTTTAAATGGACATTTCTACATTGTATTACAAGACAGCTTAGTAGTGCCACAGCTGGTTCCTAAAGTGTGGTTTTGGTACCTCTGGTACTCTATGTACATGGGCCATAGTCTGTGTGCACGACCAATAGTTTTACATGAACATGTCTTGGTTATATTAAAGGACAGACTAGTACTAGGACATGGCTGGCTCCCACAGTGGGGTTTGAGGACCTCTGGCGGCACCACTATGCACATGATCCATTGTTTTTGTGCAAGACCAATAGTTGTATATGAACATTTCTAGGCTATAGTACAGTCCAGCCTAGTAGAACCATGGCTGTTTCCCAAAGTGTGGTTTGGGGAAATCTGTGGGGGCAACTCTGTACAATAGTTTTACATGAACATCTCTAAGTACAGTACATCCATGGCAGGCTCCTAAAGTGGGGTTTGGGACTATAGTAAGGACACATTCATGTAAAACTATTGGCTGTGTAGATGTCATGTATAAACACAAACAATACTTTGGGAAACAGCTATGGCTTGATTTTACTATAGCCTAGAAATGTATGTGTAAAGGTATTGGCCGTGCACACAAACTATGGCCTATGTACATAGTTGGATTCTCAGAGGTTCCCGAACCTCACTTAGGAACCAGGCATGGCTGGATTATACTATAGCCTTGACATGTTTGTGTAAAAGCATTGGCCGTGCACACAAACTATGGCCTGTGTACATAGTTGGCAACTCAGAGGTCCCCAAATAAAACTTTGGGAACCAGCCGTGGCTGTACTAGGCTGCCCTGCAATATAACCAAAAAATGTTCATGTAAAACTATTTGTCATGCACACAAACTCTGGCCCGTGTACATAGTTTGATTCCCAGAGATCCCCGAACCACACTTTGGGAACCAGGCGTGACTGTACTTGGCTGTCCTGTAATATAACCAACAAATGTTCAAGTAAAACTATTGGTCGTGCACACAAACACTGTCCTGTGTACATAGTTGGAACCCCAGAGGTCAACACACCACACTTTATGAACTAGCCATGGCTGGATTGTACTATAGCATTGAAATGTTTGTGTAAATGTATTGGCTGTGCACACAAACTATGGCCTTTGTACATAGTTGGACTCCCAGAGGTCTCCGAACCAAACTTTGGGAACCAGCCGTGGCTGTACGAGGCTGTCCTGCAATATAACCTTGAAATGTTCTTGTAAAACTATTTGTCATGCACACAAACTCTGGCCCGTGTACATATTTTGATTCCCAGAGATCCCCGAACCACACTTTGGGAACCAGGCGAGACTGTACTTGGCTGTCCTGTAATATAACCAACAAATGTTCAAGTAAAACTATTGGTCGTGCACACAAACGCTGTCCTGTGTACATAGTTGGAACCCCAGAGGTCAACACACCACACTTTATGAACCAGCCATGGCTGGATTGTACTATAGCATTGAAATGTTTGTGTAAATGTATTGGCCGTGCACACAAACTATGGCCTTTGTACATAGTTGGACTCCCAGAGGTCTCCGAACCAAACTTTGGGAACCAGCCGTGGCTGTACGAGGCTGTCCTGCAATATAAACTTGAAATGTTCTTGTAAAACTATTTGTCATGCACACAAACTCTGGCCCGTGTACATAGTTTGATTCCCAGAGATCCCCGAACCACACTTTGGGAACCAGGCGTGACTGTACTTGGCTGTCCTGTAATATAACCAACAAATGTTCAAGTAAAACTATTGGTCGTGCACACAAACACTGTCCTGTGTACATAGTTGGAACCCCAGAGGTCAACACACCACACTTAAGAACCAGCCATGGCTGGATTGTACTATAGCATTGAAATGTTTGTGTAAATGTATTGGCCGTGCACACAAACTATGGCCTTTGTACATAGTTGGACTCCCAGAGGTCTCCGAACCAAACTTTGGGAACCAGCCGTGGCTGTACGAGGCTGTCCTGCAATATAACCTTGAAATGTTGTAAAACTATTGTCTTGTAAAACTATTGTTTGTGCACACAAACTCTGGCCCATGTACATAGTTGGTCTCCCAGAGGTCCCGAACCACACTTTGGGAACCAGCCTTGGCTGGATTGTACTATAGTCTAGAAATGTTTGTGTGAAATTATTGGTCATGCACACAAACTATGGCCACTGTACATACAGTAGTTGGACCCACAGGGGCCCCCGAACCACACTTTGAGAACCAACCATGGCTGGACTGTACTAAAGTATTGGGCGTGCACACAAAATATGGCCCGTGTACACCATAGATCTCTGCTGCCCCCCATTGATAAAACAGTGTCAACACAGCCGTGTTCACGAAAGGCACTAATTTGTGATCATTAGCCGTATTTTGGTATGGCAAAAGTACAATGTGTGTTCACCGGCTTACTTGCGTACACAAAGCCTATCAATTTGAATTGAAAATGCCTGCCGTGAACGCAAAAAACTATTGTTATTATTATTATTATTTGGAATAGTTGCACTTACATCGTGTGTGTG
The DNA here is from genome assembly GCA_039105355.1 of Benthosema pterotum. NCBI lineage: Eukaryota > Metazoa > Chordata > Actinopteri > Myctophiformes > Myctophidae > Benthosema > Benthosema pterotum. The sequence goes on from CM076968.1 coordinate 32,899,292, forward strand.
CATCCTTTGAATGCACACACACACACACACACACACACACACACACACACACACACACACACACACACACACACACACACACACACACACACACATGGCCGTATATATACATTACTGCCATTTGAAAATGGCAGCAAGCTCACACAATGTGAGATATTTGACTATTTTCAAAAGTTATATACATTTGAAAACATGTTAATTGGAGCATACTGAATAATGACTAATGAGTATCTCATTTCTTTGTACTTTTTGGTACGGTTAACGGTACCAATACTTGGTGATACAGTATGAAGCTTTCCCAGATAGAAAACTATCAAATAACCAACACTGTAGGTTTAACAAACATTCTGGGTCCTAATGAGCATAATGGCACATGGTTCTCCACTCACCCTCTTGCTGTCGGGCACCAGGTCGTCCTTGATGCGTCTCTTGGTGCCCCAGTCCTTGGCCAGCTCGTCCTCGGCTATCTCCTGCAGGTGGAACA
>CM076968.1:32904775-32944775 GCA_039105355.1 Benthosema pterotum
TTACCACCAAAACAAATGGAACCTAATGGACCCTTTAGGGTTCATTTGGTTCCATTTGTACACTCTCAGAAAAAAAATCCTGACAATGGGTGATCTATGATCCCGCGGATTACTATATTTCTATGAGTTGAATGTATTTATGTTGTGTCTTCCATGGTTAACTGTAAATCACTCTGGAGTATGCATGTCTGCTAAATGCCCACCTTGTAAACTAGTTTGAACGTCCAAGACACAATGGCAGACAACTCAGTCAGCCACAGCCTGCAAAAAAATACCCCGTATGTGTGTCTGGAAGGAGCAGGAGGACAGGAGATGGCGACAGGATGCATCCCTGCTCTAAAGTACTGTAAATGGTGTTAAAGCCCTGCAGGCTTGAGTACAGACACCAACCAACCGCTAAAGCTCTGGTTCTGTTCTGCAGGCAGGCAGAAGGATCTATCTGTGAAACGACACATAGAGACATCATGTATACTTAATGTCCACCGGCCGAGAGAGAGAGAGAGAAAAGACGCAGGGGAGAGAGGACAGCGAGAGAGAACGAGAGGATAGAGAAACAGGGGCGGATGTAACATTTCCCGATTGGGGGGGGCAGAAGAAAATACCATTTTCAGTAGAGTTTCAAATACTTTTAAATATAAGCACTGAAATATCTTGGGTTGTTTTGCATGCCATCATGTTTGGTGGGGCAGACTGGGCCCCCCCCCCATGCCTATGCCTAGATCCGTCCCTGTAGAGAAAGAGAATGAGAGTGAGAGTGAGGAAAAAATAGTAAGGATAAAAGAGAGAAAGTGGGGGGTGGGCTGGGAAGGGGTGCTAAGAGAGAGTGTGAGTGTGTGTGTGTGTGTGTGTGTGTGTGTGTGTGTGGGGGGGGGGGGGGGGGGGGGGGGGGGGGGGGGGGTTACAGGACAGTGGCACCACCACCACCAAGGTCAGTCTCAGCGGGTAAAGCCTGGTAGCCCCTCCAGTCGGGGCCATGCTGTGATTTAAATGCCATGGCGACCACGATGACATCATCACCACCGGAAAAGGTTCAGTTCGGAGAACAATAACCTAGCAGCCACTTTTTGAAACGACACTCGCTCGCTCGTGCCAACGTTGGTGTGTGTCTCCACGGCAATGGCTTCTTAGCCTGGCATGAGGGGTAGGGTGTGTGGGGGGGGGGGTGTCGTCAGGTTTGTTTGTCTTGGAAAGAGCTGTTAGGAGAAAGTTCAACGGGTTCAGGCAGGGCCGAGGAGAGAGAGAGAGAGAGCGAGGTTTTTGGCCAGGTTGGCGGTTTAAAAAAAACACACCCCTTCCTCTTTTCTTTCTGGGATTGGCCAGCTGCCAATAAGGTCATGGCAACCCAACAGGTTTCGGACAGAAGACAAACGAGTGTGTGGAGCTATTTAGCTTGCCAGCCACAGATGGCACCATCATCGATCACTGCTACTAAATCAACTGTGATAAGGCACTCATAAGTCATAAACACTCGTATGGTGTGCCTAGCGGTACGGCACAGTACCATGTGGGCTGTGTACAGGGACCCCCAGGGGGTCGTTCAGGGGGGTTCTGGAGGGTCCCCAGATAAATGATTGACAGGCAGGAAACTAAAGGGTCTTTTACAGGTCTGGAATCAAATGGGCACTGTATCGGGCTTGTAACTTTGGGAGCGTAAAAATGGAGCCAAATGGACCCCTACGGTTCCATTTACAGTTAAATTAGAGATAAATTAACAATGTTTATTTACAGTTTTAAGCTTGTAGACCTGTTACTTTGGAGTTTTGGACCTCTACGATTTCCACCCAACAGAGACTATATTTATAGTGACAAAAAAACAGCCCAAGGGCCAAATTATATAAAATTGGAGGTCCCTTAAAAATAAAGAAAAAAATCACTGCAGAATAGCACGTAACACACATACGCATACACACTCACACACACACAAAACCACAAAAGGACATGTTGTTCAGATAAGCACGCTAACACACGTCACACCAACAAACACCGCCGGCTCCAGCGCATACACTACACATACGCGTTCATAAATCATGCACGACTACTATACGTTCTGAAACAGCGCATAGCGACCTGTGAATTATTTAGCGAAACATCACAGGGAACAGCGCATAGCGCTCCGGTGTGTGGTACAGTGTCACGATAATATCTTAATGAGGCCTTGCGCGCCGCGCTCGCTCGGCTGTCAGGAGTTAAGACAGCTGCAGAACGTAACGTGAGCAGTCAAGGGTGGGAATATCACTCATCATCAGTTGATAGATCCCAACGCCCCAGGGATCAGCTTTCTAAGAGGAGAGAGAGGCACCGGCAGCTGACGGTGAACAGAGACGCTACTATACTGTACTGTAAGCCAGTACAGGTGCTTATACTGTAGTCTACATGGATTAAAGCAAAATGAGATCTCACCACTGAAAGCGCTTTGCGCGGCCGCGTCCTGTAATGTGAGATTTGTGAAGTATGAAAAGGAGCCCTCACACACACACACGCACACACACCCACACGAACCAGTGCTAATTTCTAAACAATTAACATGAGAACATAACATTATGACATTTTAGTAATATAGTTGCTGCTGACCAAGTGTAAAAGTCACAGACCCAGGCTTTCACCTGGAAAAAGTTATATTATTGCAATATATAGCTATTTTCTAAGTTCTCAATTAAGAGCCTGCAGATTTGCCATGCGACATTCTTCCACAGAAGACATGCTGGCTTAATATTATGGAAGCCTAATAGCTGAAATCAGTTTGGGAGACTGATGACTTTAATCAAGGTAATGTGTATTTATACACAGGCAATAAAACAAGGTTGAATGCAGGTACGGTTGTGAAGGTGCTTGAAGCTGTGCGGTAAGTAATTGGGAGCTGAAGGTACTGGTAGGTGTTGTGCTCTACCTCAGCAATCCATCTCTCCCAGGGGTCTAACGCATTGAAACTAATGCACCCTGGCTGTTACCCACAATAAGCCCCTCTGACTTGCTTGCTTTTTGTGAGACACTGCTGTAAAAATCAAAGATAAATCTTTTATTATTTCTTTTTTATATGAACCTTCCATGTCATAGTCTGAGGCAGATCATGTCACTCTCCCATTACCTTCCCTCAGCCCGCCCCCCCCCCCCCCCCATCAGTGCCATGCCCATACAAAGCTGCTATCACTTTTGCAATCAACTCTTCTACCTATACCTGTATAACCAGACTCTTTCCACTCACACTCTGCCAGTACACACTCTCTGTTCTTCAGTTTATCTGTGTTCTCCTCGTGCATGCGACATTGTATGATGGACTTTGCTTATTTATTTATTTTGCTCTTTGGAGATTGCTTATAACGATTGTGTTTTGGAGTGGTTTTGGACTTCCTGGGTTGTTGCTCCAATGAGCTTAGCATTTTGGACTTCCTGCCTTTCCTATGTTGGGGTTACAGTGCTTAAAATAAACACCTATTGAACATACTTTGCTTGTGGCTTCTGCATTTGGGTTCTATTCTCTGCCAAACCGTAACAGTCCATCTCTTTTTGAGACACGTTTTGGATAATAATCATATTTGACCTGAATACCCCCTTGGCCAAGGGGAGATATTATTATTATTCTTATGAGCTACAGTAGAACAAGGCTACTCTGTTACATTGACCCGCCTGTGACCTCAGCCGTAAGGGAAACCCGATCAAGGTCATGATACTAATGTAACACGCAGGATTTGAACCCAAGAGGGAAACCAAACATCTTCCAGCTCAGACAAAAGGGGAATCTCTCCTTCTCCGCCAGGGGAGAGATCAGGCTGAAGGAGCTATTACTATAAGCTATTCAGTCATGATACTCAACCTTTTCCCATTTAACGTACCCCAAGGCACCAAATTGACCCATATTTGATTCCATTTTTACTGTTCTACCGTTCCGAAATAGGTAAACGTTCTGCAAAGACATTCAGTGTCGAGGGAAAAGCGGGAGAACCGTGTAAACCCTGTCAACTCTGTGCAGGTATATCATACCGTCAAGTGGAAACCTCATATGTCCTAAACTAACAAAAATAACAAAAGTATCAACAAGCTTGCAAATCTGAAACTTTTCATGCTTTTGTGTGATCAAGCATGGTCGTTTTCAACAAGAGATATTGCAGGTGGTGCCTGGCCACTGGCCATGCATTCAGAAAATCTTTGATGGTTTCATTTTTTAATTATATTTTTTACTTCTATTTGTTACTCTTGTTTGAATGTGAATAATAATATTTTGTGGGGATTTGGGGTGTCTTGTTTGGTCCAAGCAAAACATAGTTGACGGATTATAATGTGGCTGTCTTTATCCAACAAAAATGTTTGCTTCTTGCCAAATGATATCCCTGCTGTTTACTAGTAATAAACTGATGTGAAACTAGATTTTTCTTTTTAGCTTGTGAATGTACTGTAGCCTGTGATTAGTCAGTAACAAGGATAATGAAGCATTAACCCATGGAATGAATGGTGCATGCATTGCGTTTACTGAGGATAGTGATCAATGGGTCAAAATCTGTTGAAAACTCCTGCGCTACAGGCATTGACGTGGTTAACATAAGATCCACCTCTCTGAAAACAGAGCAGTCCTTCTTGCTCCTTGCAGTGTGGGAGTGTGGAATGGATGGCGTTGGAAGAGACCACGGCATGCAGCCTGCTCAGTCTACTATTACCAGCAGTTGTGTTTTCAGAGCAGCTACGTATAGCCTGCTTCTATTCACAGTTTAGCACGCATCTGATCATATAGACCAGTGGTTTTCAACCAGTGGTCCGGGGATCATGAGTTCCAGGTGGCCCCCAACTAAATGATGGAAAGTTGGTTAACCAGATGTAACTCTTTGAGAGTTAAAATATTCATAATCTGAATTAGCCCAAGTCTGCACAACTAGAGAATGTAGAAGAATGGTAATTTTGATCTACTGTTTGTCGGTTTTGTTTCTGAAATCCAGCCTGGTATTGTGGACAAAAGCAAAAGAAATCTTTAGTTTTGGGTCTGTGGGACTAAAATGTCCCCAAATTGTGGTTTGTGGCTCAAATGCTGAATAAATAGTGGGCCTTGGTGTCAAATGGTTGTCAAAATGGTTGAAAAACACTGATAGAGACCTTGTATCTGACAATACCAACGCCAGACTTGCCTATATTATGGGATGTGTGGTGTCTGGAACCATGCTCATGTCAAGGACCCCCGCATGGATACATCATTGAAAAGGATAAGAGGTACTGTTGTATTGTTTTGTGTGGACAAATAGCTGTTACTGCAGTAATAACTAATGGGAATCCTACAACAGATAAACAATTAAGGCTTTCCCAAGCATCTATACAAACCCAATTGGCCCGTGTTCAAGAGAGGGAAGCCGGAGGGTGATATTTGTCACTAGACGTACTTTGTCTTCTACATAAGGGGCCGGAGGCAGTACCTGTCAGCAACGACTGCTGGGTTGGGGGACGAAAGCTCTAGTGCACCTCCTCCCGATGGGTGCCGACTCACCCAAACATGGTTGCCGACTCACTGTTTAGGAACCGGTGGCCTCTATAATGTCACTGGGTGCAACAACGCGTCTCTTCACAAAGCCAGGGCGGGGTCCCGTGGGGGTTAGACCGCTTGCAGCAGGCAGGCATCATATACCATGTCCATATGTGGCAAGTGAAAGTGTGTGTGTGTGTGTGTGTGTGTGTGTGTGTGTGTGTGTGTGTGTGTGTGTGTGTGAGTGAGTGAGGAGGGTGTTTGGTGACATTCTGTGGTCACTGGGTCAGTGTGTCACCGGTTGAAACTTAAGCTCTCTTGACTCACTTAAAGCAACACTTAAGATTCCTCACCACTGGTTAATTAGAGCTCCAGAGAGTCAACAGTCAGTAAAGTGCATCCTTAGTGGAGACCGTTTGTGGTTAAATATTCAAAGAGTGTCCAGTTAACTAACACGTAGATTGCCACTGGTATTCATTAATTCATTTCTTCCGCCACCGCCAGCGTTTTTTCAGTGTTTTTACCTCATGTTGTCCACTCACATGAGACCCGTAAACAAGGGCTGTGTGGAGGGACGGACGAACACCTTGTCTTTCACCCGGAAAATACATTTTGTAAACATGATCTTTGGTTCTTTAGTTAGGGGTCGTCATACATAGCTTGTTTTGACCAAAAAACACAGTCTGGGCAAGGAATCCCTGAGATAAATGGATTTTTTTCTAAATCTGATAATGTGGAGAATTTCCTTTCAATGCGGATGTAAACAAAGGATGTGGACGTTGGAAAGAGGAGTCTCTCTTTCCACCAGGAGAAAACATTGTCACCCAAAATTGTAAACATCCTCATAATCATTAAAATAGAAATACAAATGTGTGCGTGTGTGTGTGTGTGTGTGTGTGTGTGTGCATGCGTGCGCATGCATGCATGTGACTGCATGTGTGTACCTGAACCTGTGCTGAACGCACCTTGGCGCTGTGCTCAGCCATAGTGTGGTAGTTGAGACCAGCCTTGGACCTGAACTGCTTGTGGCACTGCTGGCACTTCAGGGCATCCTGGAGCTACGGAAAGGATGAAAAGTAAACAAACACTGAGGTGAGCGTTTATTCTGTAAGGAGAAACCCAACTGTGTAGTTAAGGTAAACCAAATGCTAAATGCCTTTGCTTTTTAAGATATTTTGGGCTTTTTTCTGCCTTTATTGGATAGTGCAGGAGTTTTCAACAGGTGTTCCCGAAACCACCAGTGGTCCTTGAGAGAGTTCCAGGTGATCCCTAGCTATATGATCAAAACCAGATATAACTCTTTGAGAGCGTAAACATGAAACCAAATGGGCCCTTGTGGTTCCCTTTGGTTTCATGTTTACACTCTCAAGAGTTAAAATATTCATCATCTGAATTAGCCTACACAACTAGAGAATGAAGAAGAATGGTCATTACAATGGCCTGGTATTGTGGACAAAAGCAAAATACTGTAAATCTTTAGTTCTGTTTCATTCCTTTCTGACTGCCAGTAGGCAGTAAACAATAGTGAATAATGCCTCTCGCGCTCCGCGCAGGTCGAGTCTTAATATAAACAAGTCACGTGATGCGTAGGCTGTCCGTGCGTGCGTGCGTGCCCCGGTAGTCTATATGAGCACGTAACAGCCTACGCGCGGTCTCTTTGAAACTTCTCGCTGCCTGACGTATGGATCGCAGGTAAGTGTAAGCTCCTATAGAATTTGTATCTCAGTTCTATATTTGCAGGTCATTAAGAGTCATTTAGACACTATATGTGTCGTGGTGTTGACATCCTGCCTGTGGCTATTGCCAAGAGCGCAAATTGTTGCCCTCTTAAGGCTGTGGTTGTCAAACTATCAACACCTCATTGTTGTTAAATTGGAGGATTGCTGGCTATTGTGGCTAGTAGCTATACATACACTGTTTCATCAGGGTTGTGTGTTATTCCTTGTTGCAGGCTGCTGGTTTCCAACAGCGTTCACCTAATCTACTGGGTAATTATAATACTTTGACAATTTAACTTATACTTAACTCTTAATTTGATTTAAGTTTAATTAATTAAGTAAATAAATAGCTACTTGAGCTGACTGGAGGTCCCCGCGCGGCCTGTGCTCGCACAGTCCTCGCTGGGGTTGCCTGGTAAAATACCTGATTGATATTTTTTGTTAGATTAATTGTTAATTAATTAATTAATTAATCTGTAATCTCTATTAGTTTAAAGATAATTGGAAGAGAATAAAAAGTTTTGTGACTGGAGGTTCCTACGTGTCCTGTGTTTTGACACAGTTCTCGCTAGGATTGCCTGGTTGACGTAAGCTAACAGCAGACTATCTTAGCCTAGCTGATTAGCTTGGTTGTGTGCTGGAGGTTCCCACGCGGCCTGTATTTGCACAGTCCTCGCTGGTATTGCCTGGCCTTACAACCGGCTGAGACTACGGAGCTATGGCGTGCACGACCTGTCACGTTCAGCTCCATGTCGATGATGGTCATGACTTGTGCCCTAAGTGTTTGGGTGTTACCCATCTCAGGGAAGCCCTGTCTGACCCTTGCGTGAACTGCGGCATTCTACCACTCTCTGTAAGGGAGGCTAGGCTGCGTGATGTGGAGAACTTCTTGTTTGGAGGAGACCTTCCACCTTCTGGTGTTCCTGATGGTGGGAAGGCAAAGCGAAAGCGCGAGTCTCACGGAGGACGCGGTCGCTCGTCCCGGAAAGAGATCGGCGACAGCGACGGCCACGGCGGCCACGACTGCTCCACATCGCCATGAATTGGACGATTTACGAGCTGAAATAGAGCGCCTTAAGGCGATGGTACAACCACCGCCTCCCCCACAAGCTGTCCAACAGCCGCAGGCTGGCCAGCAGGCTGCTCCGCAGGCTGTCCAGCAGGCTGCTCCGCAGGCTGCCCAGCAGGCTGTCCAGCAGGCTGCCCCACAGGCTGTTCAGCAGGTGGCTCAGCAGGTGGCTCAGCAGGCCGCTCAGCAGGCGGTCCAGCAGCCACAGGTCGGGGAGCCAGAGGGAGATGATGGTCTGGTCCTGGACTATGGTGATGATGATGATGATGATGATGATGACGCCATGTCGACTAGAGCGTCAAACTCTATGTTTCTTGGCGATGATGATGGCTCCAGAGGAGACCTCTCTCAGAGTGAACTCCAGGAGGATAGTGTGCGGGCTGAGGATGGCTCTGAGACTTCCCGGAGGAGTTCGGAGAGCACTGAGCTAGGGAATGGGCCCTGCGCGTTGCGTGCAACGCTACGTGCGGCCCTGGCCAAGATGGGGCTGGACGACCCGTCAGCCATTCTTGGGCCAAGCAACCCGTTCTTTAAGCGGGTGGCCGCCACAGCAAGGCCACCCTTCTCTGTTCCACCCTCACCTTACTACATAGCACAGTTGAAAGAACGCTGGGCTGAGCCAGGTGCATCTGTCCGTCAGGGCACTGATGCAAGGACTCTGGCCTCCATGGACAAGGCGGAGGCGCAGAAGCATGGGCTAGTTAGCATGCCTCCGGTAGATCAGTGCATCGCATCACTGGTTCTTTCTCCAGATGAGGCACTGAAGAAGAAACCCCGCTGTCCCAGTGGGCAGTGCCAGGTTACTGATGACCTCCTGTCAAAGGCATATGCTTCGGCTGCTACAGTGGCCCGTTTGGGCAACACTCTCTCTGTGCTCCTCCTTGCCCAGTCCAAAATCTTGGAGAGTGGGCCAGGGACTGAGTTGGCCGACTTTAATAATGTCGCACTTGAGTCCTTCGCCTTCATGGCGAGTGAACTCGGCCAACTGATGTCCACCCTGGTCGTGACAAGGCGTCAGGTGTGGCTTGCTCAGGCGCCTATGTCTGATCAGGTCAGGAAGACGCTACGGCAGCTGCCGGTGGTGCCGGGCCAGTTGTTTGGTCCGGAGGCAAAAGAAGCACTGCAGCGTAGGCAGGAGTCTAGGCAGGCTTCAGAGGACTGGGGTCAACGGGCCAGAGGCCAGACTGCACCCGGTCGGTCCTCTAAGCCTCGGCCACGGGGCGCACGGGATCCGCGTCGCCTGGGTTACTTGACTGCTCAGCCGCAGGCCTGGCAGTATGATCAGGCCACGGCAGGCGGGTGGCAGCATCAGCCTAGGGGTGGGCAGCGGCCTCGCCAGTCCCAGCGGGGGCGGGGGCGTGGTCAGCGCCCCCCCAAACCCCCAAATAATCCCCCAGGCAGAGCCTGAGGGTTTGGGGCCGGCGGTGGGCAGATTTTCCCAACAGCACCTGAAGTACTGGGCAGACCATGCCAAGGATGCATGGGTCATTACAACGATGTCCAAGGTTACAGGTTGCAGTTCCGCCGCCGACCCCCACCACCTTCACGGGTCAGGGTGACTTCGGTCACAGACCCCGTGAAGGCCCAGTGTTTGTCTCAGGAGGTGGCCAAACTCTTGGACAAACAAGCAATAACAATGGTTCACTCACCTTCACAGAACGATGGGTTCTACTCCACCTACTTTCTGATCCCAAAGAAAGACGGAACTCTCAGGCCTATTCTGGACCTGAGAGGGTTCAATCAATACCTCAAGGTGCTACCATTTCGGATGCTCCGCACAGCGGACGTCCTACAGTCCGTCACACAGGGGGAGTGGTTCACCACAATCGATCTCAAGGACGCATACTTTCATGTGCCCATACATCCAGACCACAGAAAATACCTACGCTTCGCCTTTCAAGGCAGGGTCTATCAGTTTGCCGTACTTCCGTTCGGCCTATCTCTGGCTCCCCGCATCTTCACAAGGTGCATGAGGGGAGCCTTGACGTCGCTGTGCCTGTCAGGAGTGAAGATACTTCCCTACCTCGAAGATTGGCTCATTGGCGCCCCCTCATTCGAAGAGGCGCAACGGGTGACTTCCAGGGTGCTCGCCCACATCGAGGCCCTGGGCATGACTGTGAATCTCGAAAAGAGTTCATTGATCCCAACACAACAGACCACCTTCCTCGGCATGTCTCTGTCTTCAGTGACAATGCAGGCACGGCCGACTGTACAGAGGGTGGAGAAGATTCGGAGTCTCCTGCAGTCTTTCCGGCTGGGGGCAAGGTTGACTGTTCTGACGTGGCTGAGGCTGCTCGGGATGTTGACTGCAGTCTCAGCAATCACTCCTCTGGGGTTGCTACATCTACGCCCATTACAGAGGTGGTTCAATGGTCTTCATATGGACCCTCGTCTACACAAGGGGGTCAAGGTCCGAGTCACTCGCAGGTGCCTTGGTTATCTCCGCCGCTGGCGGGACAAGGCATTCCTTCTGCACGGGGTCCCTCTCGGCTCGGTCCCGGCGAGACGGGAGGTGGTGACGACAGATGCCTCGCCTCATGGTTGGGGCGCGGTATGGCAGAAGAGGTCAGTCCAGGGGATATGGTGCTCTCAGTGGAGAGGGCGCCATATCAACGTGCTAGAGCTGAGGACTGTTTACTTGGCACTGAGGCACTTCTTGCCCTTTCTCAAGGGGAAGCATGTGCTCATTCGGACAGACAGCACTTCAGTGGTGTTTCATGTGAATCATCAGGGAGGGACCAGATCTCTGGAGTCCCTGAGGGAAGCCCAGCGCCTTTGGACATGGGCTTATCCTCTGTTTTTATCGATGAAAGCAATGCATCTGCCAGGCAGAGAGAACTGTGTGGCGGATTATCTGTCCCGTCAGAGACTGCCTCCGGGGGAGTGGAGACTGCACCCCCAGGTTGTGCAGCTGATTTGGGATCGGTACGGGGTGGCCCGTGTGGATCTGTTCGCCTCGGAGGGCACGACCCATTGTCCTCTGTGGTTCAGCCTGGCAGAGGCCAGTGCCCCACTGGGGATGGACGCTCTCGCCAATGCCTGGCCGAGAGCACTCCTTTATGCTTTCCCCCAATTCCCTGTTGTTGCCGGTGCTTCACAGGGTGAGGTCGTCAGATCACCGAGTTTTCTTGGTTGCCCCCAGGTGGCCCTCGAGGGTATGGTATTCGACACTCCTCAGTCTATTGGACGGGGATCCTTGGCAGCTCCCAGTGAGGATGGACCTCCTGTCCCAGTTGGACGGGAAGGTGTGGCATCCGTCGCCGAGCCTCCTTCAGCTTTGGGTATGGCCACTGAGTGGGATCGGTCATTGTTGAGCGGACTTGGCCCTTCTGTATGTGACACCTTGCGGAATGCGAGAGCCCCTTCCACAAGGTTAGTATATGCTAGGTGCTGGACTGTTTTCTCTTCCTGGTGCAACGACAGGGGTCTAGACCCGGTCTCTTGTCCCATACATCCCGTGCTGCATTACTTGCAGGGTCTACTTGATGCCGGCCGTGCAGCCTCCACTTTGAAGGTGCACACGGCTGCTATATCCTTCAATCATAGCCATATTGATGGTAGATCAGTGGGTGCGCATTGCTGGGTGACACAGTTTCTGCGTGGTGCCAGGCGGTTGCGCCCCCCTATGACGAGGCGTGCTGCAACTTGGGACCTGCCTCTGGTCCTCCGGGCATTGGGCAGGGCGCCCTTTGAGCCGATGGCTGAATCGTCCCTGGCCTCTTTATCAATTAAGACTGCCTTTCTGTTGGCGGTCACGACGGCCAAGCGTGTGAGTGAGCTCCACGCACTTTCTATTAGTCCCGCATGCCTTCGGTGGAAGGCTAACGGTTCTGGGGTCACACTTTGGCCAAATGTGTCATTTTTGCCTAAGGTTCTGCCCCCGATTACGTTAACCAGGCCATTGAGTTGGCGGCTTTCCATCCTCCCCATTTGCATCTGAGGCGGAGGAAAGGGCAAACTTATTGTGTCCGGTTCGTGCGTTGCGACTGTACATCCAGGCAACGCAGGGTATTAGGCGCTCAGAGCAGTTGTTCGTCTGCTATGGCGGGAAGACTAGGGGAGGCGCGCTGTCTAAACAGCGGCTATCTCACTGGGTAGTGGATGCAATTGGGAAGGCTTATGAAGCAGCTGGTGAACCTGCCCCCTCCGAGGTCGTCTGCCATTCTACCAGGGGCGTTGCCACGTCCTGGGCGGCAATGAGGGGGGTGTCTCTGGCGGACGTTTGTGCGGCGGCGTCTTGGGCGGCACCTTGCACGTTCTCGAGGTTCTATCGCCTTGATGTGGCTTCTGGTTCTTCGCTGACATCGGCTATCCTGCCGCTGGGTGCTACGGCAGATTAGTAGGTGGGTACAGTTCCTCGTGACACTTTTGGTATGAGTCATCCACTATTGTTTACTGCCTACTGGCAGTCAGAAAGGAATGAAACAGAACGTAAGTTACGTATGTAACTATGGTTCTGTGAATTCCTGGATGACTGCCAGTAATACCGGTCACTCGGAATCTTTCAGGGCGAGAAGATTCTTAAGAGACCGCGCGTAGGCTGTTACGTGCTCATATAGACTACCGGGGCACGCACGCACGCACGGACAGCCTACGCATCACGTGACTTGTTTATATTAAGACTCGACCTGCGCGGAGCGCGAGAGGCATTATTCACTATTGTTTACTGCCTACTGGCAGTCATCCAGGAATTCACAGAACAAAAGCAAAATACTGTAAATCTTTAGTTTTGGGGTCTGTGGAGCTAATGTCCGCAAGTGGTGGTCCGTGGCTCAAATGCTGAATAAATAGTGGGCCCTGGTATCAAAAAGGTTGAAAACCACTGGGATAGTGTATACTACTACAATATGGTGACAGGAAACTGGGAGAGAGGACGACGTGCGGCAGTCGGGAGTTGAGCGCGCTACACCCGGGGCGATGCCTTTGCTTTTTGCCGTTTCTGCAACTACAAATTCCGCCTTCAGGGTAATACGACCCAACTATTCATTTTTATTCGCAGACAAAACTGCGATGAAGCCTATTTATCACATGGAGTACATTAAGGACATAGCACATATCAAGTGACATTAAGGGAACCGGCAAAAAATGACACTTCATAATACGCAATGTTCTCTCTCACAGACAGCCGCCTCCTCACATCATGGCGGCGTGGCCGCGGCCTGGCTCCGGTATCGATCCGGTGGGGGGACAGGGGCGTTCTGATGATGAGTGACCTGGCGGTAAATGTGGTGATTGTGTCAGCGCTTAACAGCGAGAGCTGTCACTTTAATAGAGTCACACGGCCTGCACAGAGCCAAGGCGCCATTAAAACGGAACGGCTGTGAGAAAGAAGAACGCATCGACGCGGAGGGAAGGCTCCAGAGAGCAGTGGACCACTCTAAGCCCAGAACCCATTTCTCTCTCTCTTTCTCTCTCTCTCTGTCTCTTTTTTACAGTATTCGTTTTTTCCCCCACTCGTTCTGGATTGACTGTATTATGATGACACCACTAGGCCATTTTGTTCTTACTTCATAGTCCCAGTATGAACGATGAAGTAAGTTTCATACACTGTATGAACTTATTCTACCACACATATTGGACAAAATTGCATTTTATGATCTAAACATGTTGTTTTACATAGTGCTGCTTCAGCCAGTGTCTTTCAATATCAATATCACAGGATCTGAAGATCTACAAGCTTGTACAACAAAGTAGGGCATTCAGGTACGGGAAAAAATGCGTCCAAAGTTTTTAAATATGGAGAAACAAGGTTTCTGGACACCAGGGTCAATATGGCTGCACCCAGCGGACAGACTCAGGCCCCTGCGCTTCAGCCATGTTCTGCTATTGAACACAATAAACTGTAATGAAAACAAAGCACGACAGTGTAACCGTATCCTCCCGATACATTTCAAGACACTATATTAGCTTTCATATCAATATGGTATTATAGAAAAGCGGGGTGGGGGGAGGGTGACTAGAGGAAACCGGTTGACAGCACTGTATTTATATAACAAACCCAGTATTATTTCCACTGTCCTCCTGATCAATACCCTTACTGTAATTGCTCCCCAGACGACTCTGGCAGTATTGTTCCTCAGAGAGAAGGCGAGACAAGGTCATCCGCCGTCCCCCGGGGGGCTCTAAACTAGTGGCGGTGATAATCCAATGTGGAGGTCATCGCTCCAAGGGGCGTGAGGAGTTTATTTCGCACGGCACAGACCCGTATGGGAAAAAATCTGTAAAAAAGTCCAGGCGAATAAAAACGAATGGACCCGATAGTCTTGTAAATATATAATGTTTATCTAGGCAAAGGGGACTGGAATTGAATCACTTGGTGGCGTGAAGACAAAGCAAAAAAAAAAAAAAAAAACAGTTGATTACATGCGTCTGGAAGGGTATGAAATCAACCCTGTCGAGATGCAGCTCATGTGCTAACTCAACATTAAGGTAACTCCAAACATATGGTACATCCATTCAACTAACACTGAAGCAGGAGTCAGGGAAGTTTACATTAACCCCACGCCAAATTGTTTGAGTGCGCAGGAATTGAAAACACATGCGCCACTTATATAATTATATATTATATTAAAACGAATGAGTGTCTCTGGAGTGGAACATGTGGCGTATGATTTATAGGGCCAGTGTCACCTCACGTGCGGGCGGTTTGAGAAATCCAAGAATGAGCGACTGACATAGTTTCCGATTGTAGAAATGCGAGGCAGATGTTGTAGTAATGGAGACAGTGATGACAGCCACTTTAGGACGTAGAGAGGAGAACGAGGCAGAGGAGCTTAAAGTCCAATTTATATTTCAGCATATGGCTGCATCGCTCACTGAGAATATATTACTCCCTCCTCATGTGACATTGTAAGTGTTTTGACCATGGATACCCCAGCCATGCACCAAACATGGGTTGATTTTTCAAATGACATTGATGGTTTGTTCAGCGCTTAACAAAATACCACACGGTTCCCACGGATTTTGAACATTTCCAGGCCTATAACAATCACATGGTGCAATAATAAGTGTGCTATAGAGACGGAAGCTATCACATAACCAGAATTATAGATCTACAAGGTTATACGATATCATAGTTTATCTTGTTTAGACTCATATCATGCAACATCTGTCTCTCTATGAACTAATGGTCCTTTTTATTTTCATTTGTTTTAAGAGTGGATTGTTTTGATAGGAATAGTATTTTATTTCACTTTTAATTATCATAATAAAATCCAATGAAAAGATGGATTTTATGTATCTGCTGAATGACAATAAAGCTATCCATCCATCTATCCATCCATCCATCCATCCATCCATCCATCCGTCCATCCGTCCATCCATCCATCCATCCATCCATCCATCCATCCATCCATCCATCCATCCATCCATCCATCCATCCATCCATCCAATTCTTCCACTGTATAAATAAGGCTGAATGGAATATCCAAATCCTGTTTGATATGATGATCATCCACATACATATACAGTAGATTAGCGATCCATAACACGTCACTCTGCTCTGCTGATATGTGCATATATACTGTATATAGGTATTACTATGATGTTTTTTTTTTTTTTTTTAATTCTATTTAGTGGTAAATATTTACAATGTGTTATTATAAAAAGTATAATAAGCAAAAAAGTGTATAATATATATATATATATATATATATATATATATATTAGAGCTGTCAATCGATTAATTTTTTTAATCGCGATTAATCGCATGATTGCCCATAGTTAATCTTTGATTAATCGCAATTTAATCGCATATTTTTATGAGTTCTAAATATACCTTAAATTAGTGTTTTTCAAGAATATTCATATCAAGGTCAATTATTTATTCTTCATTTGAGCCACAGACCACCATTTGATGACATTTATTTAGACTTCCAGACCTAAATTAAAGAATTTGTCAACAATTTGATGTTGGTATCATTAGGAGCGAACATGCACATTTTGTAGAAAGTTTTCTACATTCTCTAATTGTGTAGACCTATTTTAAAGTAACTTAACTGATGCAGATATTTAACAATTATTCACCTGCATTTGGCGAAATTTAACCAAATAGACCCACTTTGCCTTTGGTTTTACTGTGAGTTAATCTCGCACTAAAAAAATTAATCGAGTTAACTCACGGCTGAGTTAACTCGCGATTAACTAGTTAATGCTGACAGCCTTAATATATATATATATATATATATATATATATATATATATATATATATATATATAGAGAGAGAGAGAGAGAGAGAGAGAGAGAGAGAGAGAGAGAGAGAGAGAGAGAGAGAGAGAGTATATATATTTTTTGACTGTTGAATTAAAACAACAGCTTTCATATCCTGTCTTGTAGCTTCAAAGCATACAGCAGGTATTAACCTACATACCGTCTAGGTCTAGGAGGTACCAAAAGTGAGATGATATTTCTGTCTCATTAACCAGCAGCCTGCCAACCATCAGTATGAGGTGAAAGAAAATAATCTCCAATCCTCCGTCTTCTCAAATTATTTTTTACCAGGAATGTAAACCCTTTACATCTATTTTCGTTACTTATTATTATACAGTACAGATCAGCGGTTCCAAAACGTTTTAGCTCATGGCCGAGAACAGAAAATAGATGTTTACACGACACCTAAAGTACTGAAACGCTCACAACATGTTGTTTTTGCGCCGTGTTGTGAACTTGCAGATTGGCTATTTTCACTACCTCATAAATAGTTGATCTAATTCATGCCATTTCTTAGATTTTTCTTTTATTTCTTCATGGAATGACATAAATTGCTGAATTTTGTTTTTAATTCATGAAAAAAAAGTGTCAGCAGGTCCGGATCTATGCATGGGCAGAGGGGGGAGGCAATGCCCTGACTGCCCCACCAAACATGATGGCATGATGGCATAAAGTGCTTCTATATAAAATGATTTGAAACACTACTACTGCTACTAAATAACTACTAACTGTGGCACACTGGCACCACTAAACCAACACCATTTCATCATTCAAAACAAAAAACTAGGCTTACTTGCCTAATATACTGTAGGTCTATACAAGATATAAACAGAAATAAAGAATTGAAATGAAAATGGCACGAGGGCGGCTTCATCTCCCGTGTCGCTTCGCGCCACGGGTGATGAAGCCGCCCTCGTACCATTTTCGCATTTCCGCATCCCCCCAATTGGGAAATGTTACACCGGGCCTGTGTGTCGGTGACCCAGTGTTTGGTACTGTTTACATATCTCTCTCTCAGTGCGGACAGCTCACTGACCTTCTGGCAGATCTCCATGTGTTTCTTCAGCCCATGGACGGTCTTCCTGGTGACGATGGAGCAGGTGGGACACACCACCTCTCCTCGCTCTGAGATGGTGTGCTGCCACTGGGCGTCTGACGACGGAGGGCCTGAGGAAACAACAACAGGGTCACAACGTTTAGTTTAGATTCTGATGGGAAAATTCATAGCTAGATTAATTAAAATGTACAACTGAAAAATGTTGTTAGGCCAAGTTCTGTTCTGCAGTGAAAGGAGCCCACCACATGCTAGCTCTGTGTTTCATACACAATTAACACTCTCCCCGTGGCCTTACATGCAGCCAAATCGTTTGCAGATTTTTTTTAATATACCAGTATTCAAGATCATTAGGGATTTCTGGGCGATTCATTAAATTGAACATGTATTTTATTGCTAGTTAGACCACTTCAAATACCCTTTAATCTAAAACTAATAGTGGAAAAATAGGCTATCTACAAGCTTGTAAGCATTTTAAGCTTGTTGTAGATGCTGACTTCTTTGGAATCCAAATGACGGAAGTCAGCCGTGGCGACTGAGAACATTAATCCATGCATACTTCTATCCATACATGATCCCAGTAAAGTCTCCATGATATTCGTAAGCTCAGAGCTTCATCCTATTGTTACGCCACAAATGCATAATTCATCCCATCTGCCCAACAACACACTCACCATTTCCAACAAAAACAAAAGTAACCACCAAGCATCACACATACTTGCTTCCAAAAAAATGATTTGCCATTACACACACACACACACACACACACACACGCACACGCACACGCACACACACACACACACACACACACACACACACACACACACACACACACATACACACAGACAAGAAATAACAGAGCCATCACATTGTTATCTTACAATAACAATTGACAGTGACAATCCCTTCAAATCACTACCAATAATGGCACTTGGACTGAGGTATAGAAATTTGAGATGGAAAAAACGACACTTTAGCAGTGTTTTGTCAACTTGCCAACTGCCAACCTGTCTTGAGAAATCACCTTTGTTTGATGCATCAGCACATTTATTAAACAAGTAGTGTTGTTAGACACTCTGTTATACAGAAGTACCCAAGAGGAAGTATACTTGAAAAGGAGATTAGGGGATGAACCAAAGCGAGTTCTTCTTACTACACAAAGGTGCAAAAACTTTTTTGTTTTTCTTTTTTTGGAACAATATTGTATGGATGTAATATGGAGATATTATGTATTGTCTTTACAATGTTGTGCTGTGTGCCAGCGTTCCTTTTCCTGTTTTCTATGTGGAACAAGGCTGTGAAAACAAACGTCTCCTCTGGGACAATAAAGTCTAATCCAATCAAAGAGGAACCATCAGTCAGTCACAACTCATTCAGTTAATTATAGCCTTGATTGGGCCTGTGTTGCCAGGCTGTCCTGATGCCACAGGCCACCACACGCTGTCACTTATGGACTCCGTCACCATTCTACTATGTCTGCTGCTATTTTAACTGCCTCATTTTGCTGATATTCTCCTTTACATCTGCAGCTATTTAACTGTTGCATTGGCCAATTTCGCAAGAGAAAACAAGTGGCCAAGTCTACGAAAACAAGTGTTCTTCTATGTTCTACCATTTTATATAGGTTATTATTTGTGAAAAAAATGTGTAGCTTTGTTATTTTGGGGCCGTGTTTTTCAATTACCTAATTAGAATTTTCCATCACACAGAATGCTAAGAAGGATGCATGGCGTGGAACCACTGGAATATAATGAGTGAATGCTTGATGTGTCCTCGTCTGGTAGCTTAGAGATTCTCAAACCTTTCACCTTTCATGAAATAGCTTAACTAGGACACATTTGGGAGTTTCTATATCGTCTATTTTTGCAATGCCTCTTTCTTTCATTCTTTTGCCTCTTCCATAACATAACATTTGACCTCTTTGGTATTCAAAAATATCTTATAGCTCCATAAACTGGCCTGGGCCGCGGCTCAGCATTCCAGGCACCCTGGCTGGTAGAACAGCACTGGCAATGTTCGCGTGTTCGACTCCCGATCCCAGCGGCCTTTACTGGTCAACCTCCCACCTCACTCTCATTCCCTGTCAGTCTATATGTCCCTCTACAAAAAAATAAATAAAGGCGAAAGCCACAAAAAATACAGTCCATAGACGGTCCATTGTCACTTTAGAAAGTTGCAGATACCCTGCATTCACTTTTAGGCAACTGTCTGTTGGTTTGTTTACTGTTGAGTGAGAAAACAATGCTGCACATTAAGCTAATCATCTGGGGATCCCGTTATAATAATTGGGGTCCCTTCCCGGCGCCCAGGTTGGGAAACAAAGTGCAGTGGCTCACCAGAGCTGTGAGGTGCTGGATCTTTCCTAGAAGCTTGGCCACCAATGCTGGATCTTCTCTGGGTCTCCTCGCTGTGGACACTCCCGCCCTCCCTGTGGCCACTCCCCCCCTCTCTGTGGCCACTCCCACCTTCCCGGTAACCACTCCCGCCCTCCCTGTGGCCACTCCCCCCTTCCCTGTGGCCACTCCCACCTTCCCGGTGGCCACTCCCCCCTTCCCTGTGGCCACTCCCCCCCTCCGGTCTCTTCACACGACCCGCCTTCAACTTCTCCTCCACCTTGGTCATACCTGTGGAACATGCACACGCACAGCACACACACACACACACACACACACACACACACACACACACACACACACACACATGCACACGTGCACACGTACAAACACACAATAAATTTCAGCAGAAATGAATAATTCCTATTGAAGCCGTCCAAGGTAAAATGAGACAAGAGTCATAGGAGGAGACGTGGTGGTGTGGGAAATGAAGGACAATGCTGGGCACAAAAAGAGAAAGTTGAGACTATGCATTTAAAATGGAAAAATCTGTGACCGCCAGGGACACAGAGATAGATAGATAGAGATAGAAAGAGATAGATAGAGAGAGAGAGAGAGAGAGAGAGAGAGAGAGAGAGAGAGAGAGAGAGAGAGAGAGAGAGAGAGAGAGAGAGAGAGAGAGAGAGAGAGAGAGAGAGAGAGAGTTCAAAGCTCTGCACATTATGGATGGATTAATACAGTATGCTACATGGTGATAAATAATTTGCGGTCTTGTTTTTGCACTCTACTGTATGAGTCACTGCACATTTCATGAGAGGGACAGAGCTTGTAAATGTGGACTGTGTGCACAGTCACACACACAAGCATGTGCACGCGCGTGCACACACACACACAGACACACACACACAGGCGTGACTATGTCTGGGTACCATATGATGAGTGCATGTGAGAACTGCGTCAGTGATCCATTCAGCAGCAGGATATGGAACACCTTTTAAGTCTCTCCTCATGAGCGCTGTTAGACCTACAGTACCACCAGTGATAACACAGTTCATATGGCACTGGCAAAGCTAAGGATCAGGATCTTGTTGTAGACAGTCTATGATTGAACTATTAAAAAAGTAGTAAAAAATGGCAAAGAATTTTAGGGATAAGGGATATGGCATGACAATCAGTGTGCAGATATAGCAGAAACTCTACCTCCCCGCTCTGGCAGGGCTCAAACAAACAAACAAGCCATAATACCACCACTTTTACTCAACAACATAAATGATACAAACCAACAGACGCCCACACAACCCTTTGTTCGCTCTCACAAGATTGATGCTGGCAAAAGGATTCAAGATAGAAGAGGGAGTGTTTGTGATTCACTGATGAAGGTAAATAAATAATAATAAACAAAAAACAAATAAATAAAAGTGCCCCCTAGCCTACGGGGAACGCTCCCGGTACTCCCTATGGCTAGTCCGACTCTGATGGTAACTGATATTGTGTGGCTAAAACGTGATAATTGCCATATTTTTTTCCTCTTAAAAACAAATAAATGAACACATAAAATAACAGGGATCTCACCATCTCCGATATACATTTCCAGGTGGGTTGCCAATTCAGGAGAGAGTACTCGTTTATCAGCTTACATTTCATATTGTTCCAGTTCCAATTCAATTTTGGCTGCTCCTTTCTGCTATTCATCACATCCAATTTCACTTGTTTATGCTGTAGCCTGGATGAGTTCTGTCTCCTGATCAGATGTAATTGGTATCCAGACCTGAACATGCGGTTTCTGGGTCTCTGTTTACTTAAGAGCTGAAGAGACTTGGAGACCTCTGTTACAGATCAAACTCTCTATGGCAAGGAGCACTTAGAATATAGAGCTATTTATCACTGGAATCTGTAATATTTACAGTATGTCCTTACCAGGACTCAGTCATTTTTAAATTAAGCATAGTACTGTATATTTGTATGTCACTAAATGTTCTTATTGTTTTAAAATGGAGATCCCCTATGAAAACAAGCCGTTGAGCTTTTCAATGTATTTCTATCCTCTTAGCAGACCTTGTATGTTCCTTGAACTGTTCTTACTCAACAAACTGTTAATATAATTGCCTGTCAATCAATCAATGTCCCTGCCAAAAATAAACAAATAAAGTTGAGTTAAAATTTTAGGAGACAAACATTTCATTCATATACAGTATATACGTATATACTGTATATGGCCAATATATATATCAGCATAACTGTTTTGTTGGGCTCAAAACAGTGTTGTGACAACACACTATGGGTTGCACAATTACATCTGTGATGTGAATTCATTCACATAATTTGTTTTAAATTAACAGTTAAAAGGAATGCATTGTAAGATACTGATTTCACTGAATTGAACATTGCTATCATATTGCTGAACAGAAGGAACAAAACTTTGCATGTACAATGCTTAAGCTTTGCAACAGTCGAATGTAATGCATGGGTGATGCCGTGACATCGTTTTCTGTAATATTTTTGCATGGCACATTTTTTTCAATATCAAGCCAAGCTTCATTTTCATACTCTGCCGCCTTGTTGAGTCATTTTGATGGTAGTTAATCTAAGCTGTTTATTCATCAAAAACAGGTTCCGCATGGCAGAGGATTATAGCGTGGTGTAGCGTGGTATAGTTCGGCTGCTTCCCAGATGCACTATATTTGTCCTCTCAAGGATTACGTTATTCAATGAATCATCACAGGGGAAACTGCGGTAGACTGGCTGTACTGTATAACAATGATGGATCATCCAGTCGCATTACGCTCCCTTCCATTCCTTCACTTGTTCAGTCATTTATATTACACCCAAACCGGCTGATTCGATTGTTTCTTTCAATAAGGGACTAGACCGCAGGGGAAGCAGTTTTCCTCTCAGCGAGTGTTGGCGGTTGAGAGGTACAGTATACAACCAGACCGACATAGAGGATCCGTGTTATTACCTTTCAGTCCAAAGGTCCCAGAGATAGAGGGCTGTTCGCCGGTGAACTTCTTGGGGGTCTTCTGTTTCCGTCCTGGCTCAAAAAGAGAACGCAGAGTTATGGTCAAACACACACCAGGGGTGAGGGAGATGCATGATATCACAGAGCATTCCAGAAGATCCTTTTAAAAGGTGTTCCATTTTCTCAGAACTTTACTGTACCAAATTACATGATGCCAGGAAAAATGGTCACTATATAGCAGGGGTTTTCAACAGGTGGTCTGGAGACCACCAGTGGTCCCTGAGAAGATTCCAGGTGGTCCCTGGCTAAATGATGGACAGTTGGTAACCAAATGGACCCTTATAGATCTGTAACTCTTGATTGCGTAAAATGAGGCTCCAAATTTGGTTTCATTTTACACTCTCAAGAGTTAAATTATATTTAAACATCTGAATTATTTAATTTTCAAAAATCTACAAGGTAGAAAATTATATTTTGACCAACGTTTTGCCAGCTATCTCTCCTAAATTGTGGACAACAACTAGAAAATCCTTAGTTTTGGATCCGAGTGACTAATCTCAACATCAAAGGTGGTTTGTGGCTAAAATGCTGAATAAATAGTGGGCTTTGGCATGAAAAAAAGGTTGAAAACCACTGCTATATAGGGTTGACGTGGGTTTAGTCTTACTGTGCCGCATCCTCTCGGGGTCCTCGTCGTGGGGCGGTGGGAGGCTGCCCCCCTCCTCGCTCTCACTGCCGCCGGCGTCAGACGAGGTGCTCTGGTGGGAGTGGGAGTGCTGGGAGGACGGGGACTGGACCGGCTGCTGTTGGTGGTGGTAGTGGTGGTGGGACTGCTGGAGGCTACTGGGTGGCTGCTGCTGCTGCTGCTGCTGCTGCTGTGGCGGCTGGCTGTGGCTGTGGCAGTGCTGCTGTCTCCTGTCGCTCCTGGCCAGCTCTCCGTTCTGGGACGGTGTGGACGCCTCGTGAGTCTTCTTCACTTTGAAGAACACCGGCGAGGGTGGGCTGTTCTCTATGGGCCTGGTGGGGGAGAGAGAGAAGTTTTTTGTCAACAGTGATTAGCATGAGTAATAGCGGAGTTTTCTTTGGTGTGGATATTCTATGAATCTGTATGAAGTGTGTTGATCAAACTTGTTGTAAGTTACTCGGGATTGAGAGCGTCTGCAAAATGGCTAAATTGTAAATTGGGAAAATATTTTCATGTTTCCAGACTGGGGGGGTTTGTATAGAGTTGAGCTTAAGTTAATGTTAGCATAACAATATGCACAGTACGTGCGTAAAGTGAGTGGGAAATCGAGTGGCAAAGTGAGTTTAACATTTTTAATGCAATCAGATAGGACCTTTCTGTTTGGGTGTATGGGCTGTCAACCCAGAAAGATTTGTCAAGAAATGAGAGATTTATTTCTCATTTTCCTCATGCACTTTTTTCCATTCCCAACTCATGTCAAGTCATGCCTACTACCTAGCCTGCCATGTTTCTACTGCAGGCTTGGGTACATTTTGTGTCACGGGGAGGACAACTAAATCATTAAAAAGTGATCCCATGATGTCCTGACCAAGCCTCTATTTTTATTTGTATTTATTTATTTTTTATCCCACAATTTTGTAACTCATTTTTTCACCCAGTGCCAATTCCTATTGTGATCCTGGGCTCTACACACCACTCCGCCAACCTGGGGAGGCAGCGGACTTGCCTCATGCTTCCTTCAATGCATGAAGAGTCCAAGGTGCCTTTTTTTCACCTGACAGGGGTGAGTTTGCCTCGTTGGACGTAGCGCATGGAAGGAACATGTTTTTCCAAACAGTTCCTGCCCCCTCCATCAGGCGCACCAGTTGGTCAGGGGGAAGTAGTTTAGAGCCAGGATTACTGCATGTTTTTGTGAGGGTATCTACTCTCGGGGACACAGGGAGAACATGCAAACTCCACACAGAAAGGACCTTTCGCCAAACCCGCCTCAGGTATGGGCACCGATGTCACAGAGGACCTTCTAGCTGTGAGGTGACAGCATTAACCACTGTGCCACCGTACCCCGACAAAGCCTCTATTATGTGACAAATTCGGAGTGGGCATTATGCGGCCCAGGGGCCAAATGCGGCCCTTTGGCTGACTCTGACCGGCCCGGGGACCACCAGTGGTCCTTGAGAGAGTTCCAGTTGAATATGTAAAGTTGGTTAATCAAACGTAACTCTTTGAGAGCGTAAAAATGAAACCAAATGGACCCTTGCATGTCCATTTGGTTTCATGTTTACACTCTCAAGGGTTAAAATATTCATCATCCAAATTAGCCCAAAGTCTACACAATCAGAGAATGTAAAAGAATGGCCATTTTTGATCTATGTTATCCTGTTTTGTTTGTAACATCCAGCCTGGAATTGTGGACAAAAAGCAAAAGAAATCTGTGGGGCTAAAATGTCCATTTCTGAATAAATAGAGGGTCATGGTGCCAAAATGGTCTTACGTTTACTTTTATCTTTAAATTAAATTAATATTACGCAGACTTTAGTTCAGCCTTTAGTCTTGGCCCTCCACAATATTTTATGTATCTCATTTGGCCCCTTGGGAAAAATAATTGCCCACCCCTGGACTAGAGGGTAGAGGGGGATTCAGTAGCAAACCCAGGTCACCTTTTCTTGGCGTTGGTCTTGACGGGGGTCTTGTGGAGCTTGGGGTGCTGGTCTTTGGGCTCCAGGCTGACCCGGTCAGGATGGTTCCACAGCTTGTGCTTCTGCAGACGCACCTTGGTGGCGAACACCGCCTCGCAGTATGGACAGCCATGACTCAGCTTCTCTGCCAGCGGAGCCTGGATGGACATGATGGGCAGGTTGGTCACATGTACACAAAACTGAACTAATAGACATTAGGAATATTTAGTCTGTGGTAAAGTATTATACATAAATGGTATTTTAGTGGTGTCAAATGCCACCTGGTAATGCAAAATTGAAGCAGAATGTTACCTTTTTTAATTATAAAGCTAAACATTACATATTGTCACTTGTCAACTTGTCAACAATTATAAATTAATGTTTCGTTTCCCTGCTATGAAAAATAACACAGGAGAGATAAGTATAATTATATTGTGTGTGTGTGTGTGTGTTGTGTGTGTGTGTGTGTGTGTGTGTGTGTGTGTGTGTGTGTGTGTGTGTGTGTGTGTGTGTGTGTGTGTGTGTGTGTGTGTGTGTGTGTGTGCGTGCGCGTGTTCTTGTATTACAATACTTTTGAGCACCAGAAGTCTCAACAAGTTCACATGATGAGTGCTTGTTTAATGTCTTTCAATTAGGACTCAGTACAAGCATTGCACATCAGCGACAATCTACAAACTCAACAAGCTGACAATATGTCAATATGTCACACTGTGACGTGTTGTTGTGGGCTTGCAGTTCTGTTTTTCAGTGCATGACATTGGCCCACAACCACAGATGTGCCATTTCCAAATCTTCACACTTTCCTTTTCTTTTCATAAAGGTGTTCTGAAAATTCATGTTTTCCCTGTAGGCTCACATATTAACCTTGCTAATTCTACTGCTTGCTACTGAAAAGAGGATCCAGCTGAGAAACTCTCAGAATGAAACCTTGGTAAATGCCCGGCACCCTTTATCACTGACAATGTTCTGACAATGCACTCGCTGACCATCTACTGAATTCCCAATGGACATTTGAAGGTGTCAAACAGCACATCTGTTACTTAAAGGAGATTTCAGTGCTTTCAGGGATTTCAGGGCTTTCCTACCTTTATTTGTAGTTGATTAAAGGGGAAGTCCACCCATTTTCAATATCCTAATATGTCATTAGTATACCCTAGAGGTGCTGGGTGGACAAAATAAAAAAACATCCCCCCCATTCTGTGTTTCCTAGAAATGGAGGTCTGAAGAAAATCATTAACATTAACATAACATAAGATGTATTTTTACCATGTTAATGGATTTCTTTGGACGCTTCTTTTCTCTGAGAGCGTACAAGTGGAACCAAATGAAACTGTTAGGGTTCATTTGGTTGCATTTGTACACTCTAAGAAAAAATGTTGAAAATGGGTGGAATTCCCCTTTAACACACAAAAAGTGGTCCTGTTGTTATTTTGTGGGGAAAAAACATCACCTTATTGGCTGTTCAGCATGTGCACTTGCTCAATCACTAGAAACATAGACGGCGTTATTATGGAGTAAAGTGTGAGTACTTCTGCACCATTGACAATATGGAGAGATGTGGAAATACGCAAATCTAAAAACTCGAAGCTTATGGTGGGCTAGGGGAAACAGCCAATAAGGCATGTTGTCACAAAATAACGGGCCACTTTTTTGGATATCAATCAACAGCAAGTAAAGGTAAGAAAGCCTTCTAGCACGGAATTCTTCTAGCACGAATGTTGATATCCTCAACAAGTATAGTAAGACAAGCACGTGTGTTTGGGGTAGAGAGAGATGAGTATAGTAGTAGGCCGTTGGCTCTCACCCCTTGGCAGCGCTGGTAGTGGTACTTCACACCATAGATGCTCGGAAATTCTAACCAGCAGCCCGAACTCGGACACTTTACCCGGGAGCGCCGCTTAAACTCCTCCTTCCACTGCGCTACCATATGGGCCTGAAACACGCACCAGCAGCATGTCAACATGAGGGTTGGGTGTCAAAAGCGTGTAGACTGTTGCTTCACACAATTTAAAAAATGTCTTAAGGTAGCTCTCCACCTAACAGACTACTGTACAGACTGGCAGTTGGATGAAGTTTGAAGGGAGATCAGTTAGTCGGTTGGAAGGTGTGAAAACATTTGCTGGACGGTCTACTATGGTGCGAAAAAATAGCCTATGGTTTGATGTGATTCTCAACAACAGTTGTGCAACAGTCGATTCCTTGCAACTTGCACCCACCGCCCATTCAAAGGCAGTTTTTCAGCAACAGACACAATTACCACTGCCGACACCGGTTTGGTAGAGAGCTACCTTTATGTCCAAAACCAAATAAGCAACATCTTCTTTTTTCACTATTTTGGTACGACACTGCTGTACAACAAAGTAGGGCAATAATAACAACAAAATACAGTAATTGAAATACGGAGATACAGGGTTTCTGCCCAACAGAATGCTTCCGTCATGCACGCTGAACAGTGGATGTCTGTCCTTACTCCTAGTTTTGTCCTATACTGTAAACAACTACAACTACAAATTAGCCAAAGCATATCTAGGTCACTGCTAAGCAGAAATGGAGAAGCATTTTTCACAACGGAAAAAATGACAAACTATGACAACAACTCCCTTTTGCTCGGCTTTCACTTGGGTGCAGTAGTAGTAGTAGAACAGTAGTTAAAGACTGCGTATAGCACTGTGTGAGATTGTGGAATAATTGTCTGACTCCAGGGACGCTATACCAGCAGGGTGTATACACCACACTGCAGAGCTGCCAAGCCTTTTGTATTGAACAAATGCTCAAGTGAAGTAAATTGCCCTGGAAATAGTACTTAGCCACTTAAAACCGCAGCATCCGTGTTTCGCTGAGAATAGCAGCTATTTCCCTGACAAATAACACTAGAAAAAGACACTAGGACAGAGCACTGAGGAACAGTGATCAACCATAATAGGGTTGAAGAGGTTAAAAAGCACGGTACTGGTTGGGTAAACAGTAACTCTCTACGCAGTGCTGGATGCAAACGAGAGCTAAGCTAGCACTCACAGGTATGCTGCGTAGTTCCTGGACCTCCTGTTTGGGACGACCTTTCCTCTTCCCTTCGGCGGCTTCACCACACATAGGACCTGTGAGTGAGAGAGAGAGAGGTTAGAGGTTCAAGGTTTCCAAGGTAACATTTATTTTTTGTTTGTTTGGCTCCCTTCAAATCTGGGAACCCATTCAGTCAGAAAACATTGTAAAAGCCATCCATTATACATGTTTGGGATGTCGGTGCCAAGTGGCTTCCTACAGACATTGCAGTAGCAGCATACGGTAGGTAATCATGAAAGAGAGAGAGAGAGAGAGAGAGAGAGAGAGAGGAGAGAGAGAGAGAGAGAGAAGGAAAGCAAAGCAAGAGAATAGGGAAAACAAAGGGTGGAAGAGGGACAGAGAGAGAGAGAGAGACATTTCTAGGTTAGCTCCCATTACATCACTACTTCATGTTTACAGGATAAAGACTATTCCCTACAATAGGGTGTCGTCACCGCCGATCCGATGCCTACAACACACCGTAGCATCCTGAGTGCTAATTTTACAGCACCCTTCTTACGGGGCCGATCTTTTTTGTCCGGGGGTGAATTAAGGGCTCGTGATTTCACAGTACAAAGCGCCCAAAGCCTGCAGAACAGAAGCTGCTTTTCTGGAAGGGGTCCAGCTGTGTCCTAGATAATTCCAGGTACCCCAGCACCACCCAACGCCTCGGCACACACAGCAAAGCATTACTCATCACATTGGGAGAGTGCAAGGAGGATGGCTTTTTCAAGGACCCAGTGTCCCTTTTCCTCACAATATCCGGTTGCAACACATTCGACCTGATAATGTACGAGGACATCACTTGTAACGGCCTCAGTTCGTAAGTGAGAAAACCATGATTGTTGTGATGAAAAGAGGTCCATCGCACCATTGCACTGTGTCAGTGCATTGTGTGACATTTCTAAACATCGGCCACCATGCTCCAAAGAGGGATGCTTGTGGTTCTGTAACGCTCATGTCAGGATTATATTAGATAATTAAATAGATCTAATAAGAATGAAATTCATTATGCCTTTGAAACGATGTTCAAAAGAGTTCAATATCACTACTGTCAGGAATAAAACACCAAACTCCAAATGTTCATTTTTCAAAAAAAGAGAAATATATATTTAGAAAACCTTAAGAAAACATTATATTATACTGCATCATTATATTACATCAAAGTGGAGTTAGATGTATTCCTCCAGACAGCAACAATATGTTATTTCATACTGTTTATAATAGAAGCCTAGTAGTTGTAAGTTATTTCTGTTTGTTTATGCCTGTGTAGGAGTGCAGTAGGAATGCACACACGCACACACGCACACACGCACACACACACACACATACACACACACGCACACACACACACACACGCACGCACATGCACATGCACACGCACACGCACACACACACACACACACACACACACACACACACACACGCACACACACGCACACACACACACACACTATAGCAAATGATAATGAATGATATCAAACTGGGGGTTGGTTAAGAGGTTCAGAAACATTGAATTCAACTCTACAGAACCATGACCCCAATCTATCTAAACTGTAAAATCTGCAGTGTACACATCAAATGGAGCCAAATGGACCTTTAATAAGGATCCTCTCAAGATTTACAACCTGGACCACTGACTGGTGCATCCCGGCTGCAGCGTGTGAGACAAACGGACAGACAGACAGACAGACAGACAGACAGATGTGGGGGGAAATGCAGGAGAACAAGATGGGGATGTAAGGGAGAAGAGAGAGATGCAGAGTGAGTAAAGAGTGTGTCTGCTAAGCCAAATAGATGAGCTATAAATCACCAGGAGCCTGCATGAACCTCTGACACAGCACAGAGGACAGGCTGCCTCAGCCCCCCCCATCCCCCCCATCCCCCTCTCTTTCTCTGCATGCTATCGCTCCGGCCCTCCTTCACCCTTCCTTTTCTCTCGCTCTATCTCCAGGGTCTAGGCACCTTTTCCTCACTCTCTTTCCTCCTCTCTTCTTTACTCTCCGCCTGTCTTAACATATCCTGTCCCTTCTTCTTCTTCTTCTCTTCTATTCTCCTCTCCCATGCCCTCGTCTCTCACCATCTCCTCCTCCATGAAACTACAGAGGACAGGCAGTCCACCACCTCATTATACATCTCTCTCCCTCTCTCTATCTCTCTCTCTCTCTCGTCCTGCTACAATTAGACCACTGCACTGTCTGTCAGTCAACTGCACTTTACTGTGCTTCCACACTAGAGCTGGACGCATGGATGTGCTGTGTGATTGCTTGGAGAGTGAGTGTGTGTATGTGTGTATGTGTGTATGTGTGTGTGTGTGTGTGTGTGTGTGTGTGTGTGTGTGTGTGTGTGTGTGTGTGTGTGTGTGTGCCCACGCATGCTTGCATGTGTGCACGTGTGTGCGTGTGTGTGTGTGTGTGTGTGTGTGTGTGTGTGTGTGTGTGTGTGTGTGTGTGTGTGTGTGAGAGAGAGAGAGAGAGAGCTGACAAAATGAGGCATGTAGAGGAAGAAGCTGTGGAGAGGAAGCTGCTGAGTGTAGTGTAGTGTATAGTGTAGTGGAGGTATAGCTGGATGGAGGCAGACACATCACTCTCTATCTGACCCAGCAGTACTGTGTGAATGATAGCGTTGCAAGTAGGTGGAGCGCTGGAGCACTTTCTCCTTACAGGTACTATACTGTATGTATGTACTATGTACTGAATATACAGTATACCACTGTATATGTACAGTATATATTTAATTACCTTTATTACAATATGCTATTTTATATACTGTATATCAGATCAAAATAAACTCTATTTTCAATTACATTTTTGCTCAGCCTGGAGTTGTGGGTGACTAATCAGAGCCCACTATTCAAAGTGAGAATATTTTTTGCTGTGACGTTGTTGGAATCCGTTTGAAACAACACCTTGAAAATACATCCTCCACAGTGAAGTTCCAGACTAATATATACTGTATGCAGGCTAATCAAGTAGAGTAGGTTTAACAAGAAACAATTATAAATAAAATAGTTATGTAGATATGGAGGTTTCTGCCCGACAGCAATGATATCTCTCTCTCTCTCTCTCTCTCTCCCCCCCTGTGTGTGTGTGTGTGTGTGTGTGTGTGTGTGTGTGTGTGTGTGTGTGTGTGTGTGTGTGTGTGTGCGCCGCGCGCATGTGCGTGTGGGTGGGTGCGCGCGCGCGCGTGTGTGTGTCTGTGTGTGTGTGTGTGTGTGTGTGTGTGTGTGTGTGTGTGTGTGTGTGTGTGTGCGTGCAGTCTGTGCACTGATCTCTGCAGAACCGGATGGAGACAAACAGACAGACAGGAGGCAAATAGAGATGCATGAAACCAATCCAGTCATATCAGATCAACAAAATGTCAAAGTGATTCACTTGGTGGAGGAAGAAAAATAGAAAGAAAGAAAAAAAGGTTGTGGTGGAGAAAACAAAAAATAGGAAAAAACACGCACACAATTATATATTTTCAATCTTTCATTCAAAGATATCTAAAATAGGCTCTCTGCCAGCTCACAGCACTTAGTGATGTGACGTGATGTGAGCTTGTAGATCTACAGTTTACACAATACTTTGAAGGACACTCTTGTATGATGAAGCATATGTAGCTTTTAATATACAAAGTAAATATCGAAAGTTGATATTGAGATACAAGGTTACTGCCCAACAACAACAACTTCTATGTTTTCATTTATTAATTTCAATCAGCGATTTCCAATGTTTTCCAGGCTAAGTATCTCACCCCTTAGCTGAGAGAGATGAGGCATAGCTGTATACTGTATACCAGTGATGCACTTTGGGAAAGAGTTAGATAGAGATAGATTGGAACCTAATGGACCCTTATGGGTGTGTAAGTCTGAAAATGTATACATGGAACCAAATGGACCCTCACGTTTACATTTGGTTCCATTAGTACACTCTCAAGAGTTAAATTAACGCTGAATTTAACAATATACCTAAATTGCGGTCTCTGAGAGAGAGAAATGTCATTTGATGTGAGTCTGTAGACTGATATCCAAGTCAAACTGAGATTCCTTGGATTTGAACAGGTTGAAAATCACTGTTAGAAATAAATGGGTGCCCTTGGGCTAATAATGAGCGTCTATTTGTGGGTCCTTGACATGAAATAGTGTTGTTTCTGGGAGGTTCGTTAAGTAGGGCAAGGGTTTTCAACCTTTTTGATACCAGGGCCCTCTATTTACCATTTGAGGACATTTTAGCCCATGGAACCAAAGCTAAAGATTTCTTTTTCTTTTTGTCCACAATTCTAAGCTGGATTTTGAAAAAACTAAATTGGCAAAACAGATCAAGATGACCATTAATCTTCTACATTCTCTAGTTGTGAAGAGGGCTAATTCATATGATGAATATTGTAACCCGCAAGTGTCCATTTGGTTTCATTTTTACACTCTCAAAGAGTTACATCTGGTTAACCAAATTTCATTTAGCCTCGAGACCACCTGAAACCCTCTCAAGGACCACTGGTTGAAAACCACCGAAGTATGTTGTGATTTGTGTCTTCTCAGCCTGTATATTTGTCTGTTTGTCTCTCTCTCTCCAAAGCAGAGAGACACAGCAGAGCTTATAATATATAATATTGTGTCTAAACCCTGCATGGCTGCCTCTCTCTCCTTTCAACTCGGTGACACTCAGCGGTATGGGGGGGGTAGAACGCGTGCCCTCCGCCGTGACACGTCTGCGGTGGTCTCCCTCCGACTCAGATCAGCGCCCACCGCGTGCGTCTATCAGGATTAAATATCAAAAGGTTACAACTTTTTCCTTTTCCTTTTTTTTTAACCCATCATCAAACATATGAGTCTGACTCTGTGGCATCGCTACAGCACAGCTAATAGCTTATGTTAAATAGCTTATGTTATGTTATGATAAAAAATATATATCTTTTATAGCCATGACACATCTCTCTGTAGATGTAGACAGACAGAAGTTGGAGCGCCCGCTGGCCTAGTGGTCCAGCTGCATGCCACATATAGGCTTCGGCCTGACAGGTTCGATACACACTCATGAGGACCTTTGCTGCATGTCTCTCCCCTTCTCTCTCCCCCATTGTATTGCAGTATATGAAAATATCATATATACAGCAATACAACTGCAAGAAATCCTTCTCCTTCTCAAAACCCCACCCTTTGGCATGGAGTTTAGTCACTGGTCACTGCCAGTCCAAATAGTTTAGCAACTGTTGCTATGCAGGTCAAGCTTTCATGGTCAAGCTTCCCTCTTCCAGTGTCCCCATTGGACAAGGAAGGATTGGGGAGGGACTTAGTGAAGGGCTGATTACAACAAGAAACACCATAAAAACACAACTGTATACACCTATATGACTATCCTGCACTGTGGAGAAAGGGAGTAGGGTTACAGCAGGAAAATGAATGAGATTTCCGTTTCTGGAACACAGGTGACGGGGCGTGGCTGCGCAACAGTGTCCTGTCCTAAAGGGTCATTATTGGTCAGTGTCCAAACTGTCCATGGTACAGCTTTACTTCCAGTAAGTTACAGTATGTGACAGTTGACCTGGCAGAATGACCTTGTATCTCATTGTAAATCCTCACAGCACACATTGTATTATAGAACATGCGCGCGCGCACACACACACACACACACACACACACACACACACACACACACACGCACACACGCGCACACACGCACACACACGTACACACACACACACACACACACACACACACACACACACACACACACACACACACACACACACACACACACACACACAGGTGTATATATGATATTACTATATTGAATGGGAGCTTTATAATCTATACACATTATCCTATCTGCTGTCTGATGTCAGCACACATTTCATCCATTCTGCAACTTCCTCAGATGATAAGACCAACTGTAGGTATAGGACAATCAGGATATGTCAGGATAGATGTACTTCCAACTTCCCATGCCAGTCTTGACCCAGACCAATTATTTATTTCATGGGGAAGAGGGTACAATGTTTCCACCCTTTTAGATCTTCGTCAGGAATCATTCCTTACGGTTATAACAAACTAATTATCTCAAATAATTAGCAAGCAATTACATGATTATGTGATAATTGTGGCAACCCAACTCAATTGTCCAGAAAGTCAACTTCAGCCTAAAAACCCTGTATCGATCCATCAACAGCTTCTCCTTCCTAGTCAGAAAAAAAATTAATCTCCCAGCTAATACTTCCAATAATAGACTACGCAGATATCATATACCAGAACACCACAGACTCAAATCTCTACCCCCTCAACGTGGCCTATAACAACTTATGCCGTTTCATCTTGAGATGCCCCTACAGAACCCATCACTGCACCATGTATGAATCTCTCAATTGGCTCCCACTCAAATCCCGAAGACACTCACACTGGTTGCAGTTCATTTTCAAATGCATCTACCTCAATTACCCACCTTATCTCAAACAATACCTTGTACCATATACCTCATCATACAATCTAAGACATACCAACCAACCCTATTTCACAATCCCCACAAGGATAAGAAGGGAGGGCGGTCGCCGGCATTCAAATTTAAAGCACCATCTGACTGGAATGTCCTACCATGTTCAATTAGATCAATAACTTCATTCAATGTCTTCAAAGAGGAGGTTTTCACCTACCTCTCAACACCCTGTTCGTGCTTCTAGCCTCTATCCCCTATTGATCCGTGTTGGTTTATCCCAGGCATGCTTACAGTGCTATCCTGTTTATTATTATTAATATTAGCTACCTTTTTCTTTTTTTTTTTCTCATTTCTTTTTCTATTGTTATTTACTTAGGATTATTATCACTACTATTATTACCATCATTGTGCTCCGAGCCGAGTATACGTTCTCTGCATACCTCAATGCTGATTGATGGGTTCTTGTAGTGGGAGGGGTGGGTCTTTCTGTGAGAGCTTCTGTGTTGTCCTGTACCTGTATATGTATGTTTGTATCTATTGCTGTGCCACTCTGTGTACTGCATGTACTGTTCTTTTACCTGTTATTACGTTCACTGTATGTTTTGTCTGTATTGTTCTTTGTTTAGGACCCCCTCGAAAACGAGATGATGCATCTCAAGGGGTTTATCCTTCAATAAACAAACAAACAACCCTAATTGACTCTACGATACTAAAGTGATGTTCATGTGGTCAACCGGTTTGGTGAATGCTCTGTATTTGGAATGAATACTATTAGTACTATTAACTATAGTGATGTTGGTTGCGTGTCAGTGATAGGCTACAATTGGCTAATTGAAAGGCACTGAGACACAAATAAGAGCTATAATGACCAGCATAATGACCAAATTTGGAGGAGAAAAAAAAGAGGTAAAATAATTGCCTACAATAAAAAAAAAAAATAATAATAATGTGCAGCACTGAATGCTTCAACTGAAAAATAATTACACAAATCAGTGTTTGCCTCAGGCCTATAAGCCAATTCTCACTTATAAAACACACTAGTGGATGGTTTAATGTACTCCCTTTTCTTTTGGTTTTGACAAATGTTGGGCCTGAACTTTATGTCTGAGGTTTGGCATTGTTATAATCGGTTTTGCATGAGAAATGAGGTATTCTATAAGTGCCGTTTTCACAGTGTTGCCAACTTGGCGCATTTGTCTCTATATTTAGCTCTTTTCCAGACCTCCCTAGAGCCAAAATTAGTGAAAGACTGGTGAGTTGGGGGGAAATTGGTTGACAGGTGCCAGAGATAAAACCCTCGTTTTTCACCATTTTATCTCTGATGATACAGTCCTCCTTCCTTACTAGAAAGGACCATTGGTATGGCAACCAAATGGACCCTTATCGAGCTGTAACTCTTGAGATCGTAAAATGAAACCAAATGGACCTTTACGGGTCCATTTGGTTTCATTTCACGCTCTCAAGCGTTAAATTATATTTAAACGTCTGATTTACCTAATTTTCAAGAATCTACATATATAGTAAATGTAGAAGAATTGCTATTTTGACCAACATTTTGCCAGTTATTTCTCCTAAATTAGTCCGAGAGACTGAATTCAACATCAAACGGTAGTCCTCCGTGGCTAAAATGCAGAATAGCAACACATCCTCACAGCCTAAAAGGCAAAACTTGCCTTTTAGCCAGACCATGGATAAAGGACCATGTCGCCTTCTGAGACCCTCGTAAAAGGACTTCTATGCCTTTTCTCTAAAAAGGCGTCCGTGCCTTTTCCGTCAGAAGGCATAATGTGGTTAGTGATTTATCGGAGAGCTCTGGGGTATGAAGGAGCGCTTGTTTTATCTGCCGGCTACTACTAGTAGGGCGGGGCGAAGCATAGTTTTACTGAGGTTATGTTTAGGGTTAGTTACCGCATAAAGCACCGTCTAACTCTCACCCTAACCTAACTCTAACCCTAAACATAACCCCAGTAAACCTAAGCTATGCCTATACCTAATCCTAACCCTAAACTTAACCTCAGTAAACCTATGCCTAAACCTAACGTAACCATAACCATAACCTCAGTAAAACTTCCTTCGCCCCGCCCTACTAGTAGTAGCCGGCAGATAAAACAAGCGCTCCTTCATACCCCAGAGGTTGGCGATAAATCACTAACCACATTATGCCTTCTGACGGAAAAGGCACGGAACGCCTTTTTAGAGAAAAGGCATAGAAGTCCTTTTTACGAGGGTCTCAGAAGGCGACATGGTCCTTTTATCCATGGTCTTGGCTAAAAGGCAAGTTTTGCCTTTTAGGCTGTGAGGATGTGTAGCAGAATACATAGTGGGCCCTGGTATGAAAATGTTTGAAAACCCACGGCTCTAGAGCATTCTAGTGCATTTTGGAAGTGCCACTAGTGCATTTTGGATTTTGGCAGTTGGCAACACCGCGTTTTCAGATACATGTGGAGTAGAACATGTCTCAGGGCAGTCAATTTGTCCAGTAATCAACTTAACAATTTTAACTTTAACTTTATACTGTTCACAATGGATATTCAAAAAGAGCAAATCTGCAAACTCAGAGCACATCATTTTGTGCTGTGCATATGGCAAGCTTACTGCTGTTTATTTTACTTTGAGAATTATAAAAATGTTTGAAAACACACACACACGTTTTCAGATAGGGGTCGGCAGCCAACGGCATATCTATTTGGGAGTCCTTGAAATCTAACAGGTTAAGAACCAATGGTCAAACATTGGTGAGTACACAAAATAATGTGGGCAATGCTTCAGCCCAGTCGGAGCCCTATTGACTTCCATTTCAATTTCACTTTGTGAGATTAGCTCTACACTCACACACTCACCCACACACCCACACACCTACACACACACACACACACACACACACACACACACACACACACACACACACACCCACACACACACAAACACAAACACACACACACATTCATGAGAACAATCTCATAAATGCTTGTGTGCATGTCTGTGATATGCGTGCAATTGCATGCATGCACCCTGTGTGTATGTTCCAGGATGCGTGGGCAGGTATGTGTATTATACACAGCGTATTGAGTGTATTAATATTCCCTAGGGCGATGGAACATTTCTCTATTAGCTGTCTGGGCAGCAGCTGGAGAGGTGATGCATTCTGCAGACGAGAGCTCTGTACTCTTGTGCTGAGGAGGAAAGTGAGCGTGCATTCTAATTCCTGTCTCGAAAAAAAATAAAGGTCTCTTTAAAAAAAAGGTATAATTAATGCATTCTGCTCTTTGGGGGGGGGGCGGTATGTGGCTGTTGCTATGGGAATAAGAGATTCCATGCCGTCTTAGCACCCACTGTCAGCTCGTCGGAAGGAAGGGCCTCTTCTTTGCTAGTGAAGCGCAATAATTTGGCTCACGCGTGCCACACACACACATGCATACGCAGACTACGCACACACATGCGCACGCAGGCGGGTGTTGGAGCTGCCGCACACCGAGGGCACATCATGAACACACAAAGGCCCACCCACCAGCGTAGCTGGATTAGAAAACTTGAAATGAAACATGTGCACAGTGCAGTTTTCCTTTGGTTAAACAAATCAAAAGAGCTACACGACCCGCCAGGCAGCATTTCCTTTTACTTGTTGTCTCCACTCTCTGACACTGCAGAGTAGACACGCAGCCACACACAACCTGCTGCTGGAGTTGGATTTAAAACATAGACACTTTAAACCCCTTCATACGGCGTTGAGCATGAGGGATCCCCCAGACCCAGGGATCTGGATTGAGCCCGTTCCTTTTTCCAGAGACAGCCAAATCATTTCCCGACGCCGGCTATTGGTCGCGACTGCGACCAGGGGTGTAGTGGAGGGGGGACGCGGGGGGACGGCGTCCCCCCACTTCTCACATCTAAAATATTTTTGGGTCTGAAAAAAATCATTAGCATGGTGAAATACATCTTGATGACATCATCAAGATGTGTTTCACCATGTGAAACACATCTTGATGATGTGTTCATCAAGATGTGTTTCTCTGAGAGTGTACAAATGGAACCAAATGGACCCGCTAGGGTCCATTTGGTTCACATTTGTACACTCTCAGAAAAAAAATCATAAAATGGGGGGAAATGCCCTTTCAGAAGCGTCCTCCCACTTCTAAAAGTACCAATACAACACTGACTGCGACCAATGTTGATGAGGTGGTGTTTTAGCCAATTAAAGTGCAGGGGTCTCCAGCAGTTGTATAATGAGCCAATAGAGTAGAGTGGAGGTGAGATGGGATTAGATTCAAATCTGTTTACAAACACAGATTTGGTACACACTAAAGTTGTCTATATTACCTGTAAGATTTGTTTTAAATTGAATTACCTACTATAGCTTTAAAGGGGAATTCCACCCATTTTCAAAATTTTCCTGAGAGGACACAAATGTGAAAGGAAAAAGGGGTCTGAAAGAAAAAACATTAACCTGGTGGAATACATCTTGATGATGTCATCAGATGTATTTCACCATGTTAATGTTCTTCAGACTTCCATTTTTAGGAAATACAGAATTGGGGGAACTTTTTTATCATGTCCACACAACATCTCAAAGGTACATTAATGACATATTAAAATGTTGAAAATGGGTGGAGTTCCCCTTTAAGTAAGTAGCCTTCGGAATCAATGTTCTTGGGCCATGTCGCCCATACAAGAAGTAGGTCAGTAGTTTATCTCTTTTTCAGAAGCGAGAGGCATCTTGATGTTCAGCACACCTCTGGATATGATGCCATTCTAAGTAGGTCGTAGTGACATATTGTCGGTGTCAACGAGGGTAAGGGTGTCTACTCCCTTTTCCAATGCCAGACCCTCCTGGGAGAGGGATTGCTAAGGTGGAATGCAACACCTACAATCAGCGCCCAGCACTTACTTTACTTAGCAAGCCGTTCTACTCTCTTGCCTAGGATTGAACCCAGAACCCTGTGGTGCAAAGACGAGCTACTCAGACAGTAAATGGTCTTACACTATATCAGTGGTTTTCAACCATTTTGATGCCAGGCCAGGGCCCACTATTTATTCAGCATTTGAGCCACGGACCACCATTTGAGGACATTTCAGGCTCACAGACCTAAAACTAAAGATTTCTTTTGCTTTTGTCCACAATACCAGGCTGG